>MNCI01030329.1:400880-433922 GCA_015680685.1 Gnetum montanum | reverse complement strand
GAAGCTTTATGTATTGGTATAAGAATAGCTCTAGACAAAAAGATCAGAGTAATCACTATAAAAGGATACTCAAGATTAGTTTGTGAACAAGGATAACTATGTAGTAAAGAGCTCATTCTTAAGACCTTATAAGCAACTTTCTTGTAAGATGTTAGATTAGTTTCAACATTTTTGAATAGAGCATATAAACAGAGCAGAAAATCTTATAGCAGATGATTTGGCAAAAGCAGCTTTAGTATTGGATATGCAAATAATAGAAAGTTACAAAGATGTAATGATTGAAGAAGAACATTAGCCATCAGTACCAGATAATATAAGAAATTTACAAGTATTTGAAGATGATGATCAAGTACTAAGATTTATGAAAAACAAACAAGAATTTCAGGGTCAAGTGACACCTGAAATGTCATCAAACTCCAAAGCTAATTTCATTCCAAAAAGGACAACATTCATCACTTCAGAGATTGCTTATGAGAAAGTTAGAGATATCAGGATTTCTACTAGAGTAACCCTCACCATTCTCTTCCCATCTTAAGAATAGTCCATAAATAAAAGACTTGATAGTGTACAGTTTGTTTTTTTTTTTTAGGAATGAGGTTTTTATACCACCAAACCTTATGTTTGATGGGAATATTCCTTAAAAAAGATTTATCTTTTCAGCTGTCAAAAGTTCAATAAAAGCTTCAATTACAGTTTAGTTTTAAAATGGGGCTTGCATAAATTTCTTTAATCCTTTTAAAGGGGGTAGAAATTTTGGCACATTTTGGCCATTTCATGGAATAGGTTGGTATGATAAAATTGATTAAAGGTCATTGGAAATTTTAGTAGTCTTCATGAAGCTATTTGTTCATGTGCCCTGTATATGAAGTGCAGAATAAAAAGAAGAAGATAGAAAAAGAATAAGAGTTAAAATGCAGTTAGCAATATATATAAGAATTGAGAATTGGAGGTCATAGTAATGTTTATTAACAACAAGGGTAAAGACACTGGAAAAGGGCAATTTGTCAAACACTTTGTATATACTCTACATTTGAATCAGCAATGAAAACCAGAAAAATAAGAACAAGTTATGAGCAACGATTTTAGAAGAAAAATAGCAAGACAAGCATCAAGAATATATCAAAATCTTGCCAATATTAGCACCCAAATCATACAACAACTATCCCTAATTCACAAATTGAATAAAATGAATTTAGAAAGAAAAACATAGGAAGCCTTAGGTAAATCTGGGGCAAATATTTTAGGTGGTTAGAACCCTAAACCAAAATTATCATTTGCTCTTGGAACCTATAAAAGAAAAAGAAGATCTCCTTCAATAATCTGCAGTATACAGGGAGTGGAGTCTTCGCATAAAAGGGCAAAAACGCAATAGGGTTTCTAGCTCGTATTTGACAGAGCACCAGGGCATGGTAGAGAAATAAGCTTCAAGAAAAATGTAGTGCGTAACCATAGCTAATGAAAATATTAAATCATGGTAGAAAAGGGCATCCTACCAAGAATCTGGTCCCAGAAATTCAGTGAATGCAAAGTACACATGGAGGTCTTGCCGGGAATGATGGTTGTAATAATTTCCATTGTGCCTTTGGCTCCACTAGTGTAGGGCATGTATAGTTCGTGCAGAAATTTCCGGGATGCTCAAAAAATTTTCAAACCTTCTGATACTGAATAACTATCGCTAAAAATAGAGCTTCAGTGTATCTAGACGACACTAGTGACTCGACATTTGCAACTACTGAAGTAGGGATGAATTTTCAATTGTTCTAGTAACAATACCATACTAGAAAATGGAGGAATTCTTCATTTATTTGTTGCAGGTCAAAAGCTTACAGTCACAGATTTCTTGTTAATTTGAAATATTTGCATAGGAGGGAGTTGGCATTGCTCATTATCCTAGTTTCAGTTCAAACGTTACTCTTGATGAAACAAGCTCACACAATAATTCATGAAAAATATGTTGCAGACATCTTGACTACGGTTTTATTATTCCAAAAAGCTGAACATCCTCATGATCTAGAGAATTTACACATAAATTGGGAGTGACATAAGAAACATAATAATATAGATAAATGGGTACCAGTTTGGATACGTTACTATGGTTTTTTGGGCCATAAAATTGAAATATGAATATATTTATGGCCATACCATAATGAGACATGTAGAAACAAAACATGAGTCCTCCATGACTCCCTAGTCTATCATGATGGTTGCAACTACAAGATATTCATCACCTATAAACATTAACCCTATGTTGAATATAGCCACTAGATACTTGGCTTCATTTTAAATTTCCTAAAAATGTTGTAATTTCATGACAATTGTAGCCTCTCAATTGAAATGGTGGTTATAACCACTACAAAGGCCACTTGTCAACTACAACTTTTGTTATCTCAATGGTGACCACTTGGCAACTGAATGGGCCACTTGTCAACTACAGCTTTTTTATCTCTATGGTGGTTATAACCACCCATAATGTTTGTAACTTACCTCACCTTCTCATGATGATTGTAACTACCTTGAGGTTACTATAAAAGGGCTTCAAGTGTAGGAAGGAAAGGAGTCTCTGAGGGGGGTCTTGCTCTTGGTCTTGGTGGCTGAGGGGAAGAGCATTTGTAAAGAAGACATTGTGAAAGATTGCTTGTAAGATGACTTGTTAAAGACAACATTTCAGCCTTTTTGTCATAGTCTTGTGAGTTATGCTTTTTTTTTTATTTTGTTTAAATTGTTTAGCTAGTGGTTTAGATAATATCATGCTTGGCAAGTAATTTTGAGATTTTTAGATTGCTCCTATTGTTCTTGTTGCATGATATAAATTTTCTATTAAAATTTTATCATAAAAGAGCTTGTGTTTGAAAGTCTTAAGAGCATTTTAGTAGTGAATTTTATTATTGTGCAATGTATAAGAACCGCTATTGAGATTGTTGTAAGAGAGCCTCTACATGTAGTCAAGCTATTGAATGATTGAATAGTCAAGAGGATTCAAAAAATATTTGGTATTTTGATAGGACCAGAATAGCTTCTTTTATCTTTAAAGTGAATCTCCATGGTATTTCAATCATAAATTGTCAAATCTTTTGAAGGTTCTGTTGAATGCAATTGTTGACATCCATTATCTAGCCAAAATAGAGTCTAGTACGTGATAGTTTACGCAACAATTTGTTTTTGGTAGTATAGTAGGATTGTCTTGAAGAAATTGCTTATTTGAGCCTTGGAAGTTTGAACAATTCGTAGTTATTGAATTTGGGATAGCTTTATTGCGAAGTGTTTACTCGTATCATTTTACCTTGTTTAAACATTTGAGATCTTTACACAAATCTACTTTCTTTTTCTCTTCTTTATATTTTCATTGAATCTCGCTCTATTTCTAGTTTTCTTGTGGAACTATCTCTTTCTCTAGGGAAAATTAGAAGTAGATTCACAGAGTTGTGCTCAAATGTTTTTGCAAAAATTTATTTGTTACAAGTAGGTATTAAAAGAACCTCATAGACTAGGCAATTGAACAAAATAGGAACTCTCAACAACTCATAGTACTTTGCAAAGTTAGCTGAATCTCTTCAAGGTAAGTCATTTATAGTTTTATACATAACCCAACTGTTTCATTTTTCACGACAGCACACACACATACTCACATTAACTACTGAGTCTATTTGGAGGTATTTGGGCCTTGGTGTTGCCAGAGACTAGCAAGTAGCTAAATCCTATTCGAGGACACTCGTTGGCAGTCATGTCCCAAACGATCACCAACAATATGGAATGATAGACTCAAAGTGCCCCCACGACTACCCAAGGTGTAGGGGTGAGATAAGTAATAGAATTAAATTTTTTTTGACAAGGCCCCAACGACTAAGAGCAAACCTTTGATAACAATAAGATGGAAAACTTTAAAGAACAAGAAAGATAAGAGAAATAACAATGGTGAAGCCCATAAATCAAAAACAAAAATGGATGTCATTGATGGGGTGAAATGGGTAATAGTTGATTGTGAAAATTTTTAAGAGAAAGGACTTAACAATTATACCAAAAAGGAATGCCAGTGGATCCTCCCCAAAGTAGGCTCATGTCCTTAATGCCTTGACAAACCCACAAACCAAAGAGTTTGTAAGCTCTCAAAATGACATATGGAAACAATGGTTAAGAACTTACCCATGAGAATTTACCAAAGAATAACAATGCATTAACCAAGATATAAAATCATCATAAAACCAACAACAAGGTGGAATGTGGAAAGCAATTCGGAAAGAGATGAGAGAATGGAATGGAAATCCAAAATTAAGGTTGTGTAAAGTCCCTTGTGTAATATGTGGTTAAGGTGACTTAATAAAATTTTGTCCAAATACATATTCAACTATCCACATCTAGTAACCACACATCAACACACTTGACTAACCCAGCCTCTTGAAGTAACAAGAATGCATCCATAGAACCATTGCCATTCCAACAAGAGAAGAAGAAGGAAGTGAGAAAGGACCTTAGTTATAGGGGACCTTCAAGCATGGGTAACATGTCTTTCCAATGCCATAACCAATGCTTGTAGCCCATGTTTCTTTATTATGTCTAAGGGGTATGCTTTTAATTCTCACTATTTTTTTGTTTTTTGTTTTGTTTTACATGAGAACCACACCATGCAAAGACTTATTTGATTTAGACAACTTCCTGATATATTGGCCAATAGTGGAATGGTGGAGGATTTAATGAAAAACATCCAACTACCCAAAAGAATATCCAACAAAAATATGTTAAATCCCCTTGATGTCACACCCTTTTCAATCCATTTGAATCTTTTCTTGGTTCAAAGAGTACTAAGCCACCAATTCATTAATAGGTTTTCTTAGAAAAATGGATAGTACATTTTCAAAATAAGGGAGACCATAGAGTTGCATGGATAAATGGGTGATGTGTACTCATTTCCTATTTTACCAAAAGAAACCATATCTTAGTATCAACATTAAAAGTCAAACGTAAAAGCCAAACATTAATCAACACCATTATAGTATTCTTCACCATCATGAGCACTTACTATGTGACAAGTAAGAACAAATCAAACAAATAAATAGTAAAAATGTTAACGATGGTGTAAAATAAAAACAAGTAAAGATGAAACATGTGTAAAACAAAAATACAAAAGGAACTAAGGGCTTAGAATGGTTATCATTGGTGGCCATCTCTCCCACGACTAAGTTGAAAGGAGGAGATCCAAAATAATGAGCAAGGTTGTTCATTAATAGAGGTAGTGTTAGTACTGGCCATTTTAAGCTCATGGAAGGGTTTGGTTTGCTAAATGCTGACCAATAATTTCTTATTCAGGCTTTCAAGTTTATAGACCATCATGGCCCTTGAAGGAAAAGTTTTATAAATGATATAAGGTCCTTCCCACAACATTTGAAATTTAGTGTGTTGTGGCATATGTGTGGGATTCTAATAAAGAACCTTATCTCTTGGTTGGTATTTAACTTTTCCAATTTTTTGGTCATGACATTGCTTGTTGAAGGCCTTGTGTAGTTCATTGGATGACAGGGTGACTAATCTATTCTCATCTAGCAAGTTAAGGTTTATTAACCATTCATTTTTTTTTAGATTGAGGTGAAGGTTGAGGTCACATGTTGTAGATAGTGTACGTAGCTCAACTTGGATAGGAAGTGTGGGAAGTTTTCCATACACTAACTCATAGGGAGAGTAGCCTCTAGGGAGTTTCAATGTGAGGTGGTATGCCCAAAGAGCATCATTCAGTTTGGTGCTCTAGTCTCACCTATATTTGCTAATGGTTCATGTCAGTATTTTTGTGATCTTCCTATTAGTGACTTCAGCTTGACCATTTTCTTGAGGATGATATGGTATAGTTAGTTTATGCTCAACTCCTAAGTGATGCATCAACTTTTGAAAAGTCACACCTGTAAAATCTATACCATTATCGGAAATAAGTACAAGAGGCACGTCAAACTTATTTACGATTTTTTGTTGAACAAATTATGTAGCAGTAGATGATGTACAATTTGTAACAACAATTGCTTCTGCTCATTTTGTAAAATAGTTAACAACAATGATAATGTAGGCTTTTCCATTGGACATTGGTGTAATAGGCCCCATAAAATCAATTCCCCATATGTCTAAGGGTTCTAGGTATTAAATCCATTGTTGCGGACCCTCCATTCTAGCAGTCATTCCCCCATCATGTTGGTAGTGCTTACAAGATTGGATGAAATGATGAGCATCCCAGAACAATGTAGGCCAATAATATCCTGCAAGCAAGATTTTAATAGTTGTTCATCTCTCGATATAATGACCCCCACAAGGGCCCTCATGAGCATCTTGGAGGACTTGCAATTGATCTACATTGAGAACACACCATCAGACCAAGCCACCACAACATACTTTATAAAGTTTTCTATTAATTTCCATAAAATATTTGGCTTGGTGAAGAAACTATTGTTTCTTTTTAGCATCTAACCCTTGTGTTGTTTCTTGTGTAAGGAGATAGGCAAGAATGCCACTATACCAATTTGTCTCTGTGGTTAATTGATTTTTTATTACACTTGCAAATAGGATTTCATTAGGGAAATGGTCAAAAATTGGATATTCTTCCTCTGTGTTGTCCCATTGTAATTGAGATAAATGATCAGCAACAACATTCTCGGTGTCTTTATGGTCGATCATCGTAAGATCAAAATCTTGTAAGATCATGAGGCATCGTATGATGTGAGGGCTCACCATTGGTTTAGTCATTAGGAACCATATTGCACTATGATCCATATGTACAAATATCTTATAGCCCAATACATCATGCCTAAATTTTTCTAGTGCAAACACCATAGCCATTAACTCTTTTTCTATTGTGGTGTAATTGAGTTATGCACCAAAAATACTTTGACTTGCACAGTGGATGTAATAGGGACATTTTGGTTAATATAACTATGTAAGTATGGCTCCTAAAGAAAATTTGGATGCATCAATCATTATGTGGAATGGTTTAGACCAATTAGGGGCTTATAGAATAGGTGTTTCTATGAGCTTCTATTTTAAGGTTTGAAAAGCTAGCTCATATTTCTTGGTCCATTCAAAGGGTATGTCCTTTTTTGTTAGTTCTACCAAAGGTTTTGCAATCCTTGAAAAGTTCTCAATGACACATCTATAATCGATAGTATGTCCAAGGAATGAGCATATTTCTTTTATAGTTTTGGGTTGCCTAGTGATTTCCTGGATGATCTTAATCTTTTCAAGATCTACCTCTATCCCTATTTGTGAAAACGTGTGCCCTAATACAACACCTTCTTGGACCATTAAATGGATTTTTTGCCAATTGAGCCTTAAGTTGGTTTCAACACAACATTTCAGTACTTGCTCTAATTGATCCAATGCTTGCTCAAAGTCCACTCCATAGGTGAAGAAATCATCCATGAAAACCTCCACATCATTCCCTATTTGTTGCTGAAAGATACTTAGAACCAAATGTTGAAACGTTGTTGGGGCATTGCACAAGCCAAACGACATATGCCTATATGCAAATGTCCCCCAAGGACTTGTGAACATAGTCTTCGCTTAGTCTTCTGGTGCTATTTGAATTTGATTGTATCCACTGTAACCATCCAGGAAATTATAGTAGTAATGCCCTACAATGGTATCTAAGACTTGGTTGACGAACGACAATGGGAAGTGGTCTTTGAATGTTGCCATGTTTAGTAGCCTAAAGTCTATACACATTCTCCATTTACCTTCATTTTTAGGCACAATGACTAAGGGACTAACCTATTTACTATCAGCAATGGGGTAGATGAACCCAACTTTTAGAAGTTATTCAATTTCTTCCTTAACCACTTGCTTAAGCTTTGGGTTTGGTCACCTTTGCAGTTGTCATAGAGGCTTCATGGAGGGATTAGTGTAAATTCTATGTTGGCATATCCTAGGATCTATTTTGGTTAATTCAATATATGACCAAGCAAAGGATTTTGATTATTTTCTTACCATTTTTAGTAGTCTTTCTTTTTGTTGAAGCCCAAGCTTAGTGTTGATGATTACTAGTTTTCCATTCTTGAGAAATGTATACTTCATACTGGTGGGCAATGGTTTTAACTCAATGGGCTCTTGCTTAAACTCATCAAAGATTTCCAACTTCCCCCAGTTGATATTTTTGATGTCAGGAATTGGAAGTTGGTGATGGACTTGCTCTAGTGTGTCTATGGTATCAATGTAGGTGCAAGTCAAGCTCTCACTTGGTTCCATACATATAGTTGATTTGCTTTTTTGGTTAGCTATCAACCACTAGGTGCCTTCTTGTCTTGTGGCTACTACATACAAGCATCTTTGTATGTTAGTTATTTGTGCACATTGGTTGCATGCAGGCAATGTTAAACATTGTACAAACTAGGCATTCTGCAAGCAATCACACCATGTGTCACTGTATGTGATGCATGAAATTTTCTTCTTCTTGATCTTTCCAAACATATTTTCCTTTGATATTTCTAGGAAAACATCACGTATTCCTAGGCATGCGTTAATTGTGCTTAGCCATGCTCTTCCCATAATGATTAGGAAGTCCCCCTTACAATTGTTAACTTAAATCACTAAGAAATCGGCTAGATATGACCATCTACAAATAGTGGTAACAATGTCCTCCACTAGTTCTAATGGGATAGTGATGGACTAGTCAGCCAAATCTAAACGAATGTTACTCTCTTTTAGTGGAGGCAAGTTCCAGGCCTTGTACATTTCTTGATAGATTATGTTGACACCAGAACCTGAATCCAAAAGAGCTTTTCATGGCTCATTCCCAGCAATTTATAAATATATAAGAGGGCTTCCAGGATTAGAGAATTTCCTAGGAAGATTACTAGCTTTGATCTAGTTGGTAATGGCATGAGTCAACATGACCATGTACGTTAACTACAATCTTTGATTTGAAGGAAGCTTTGAAGATTTGAATGATGGCGAGGAATTTGAAGGATCAGCTACTTGTGGTTGTAAGGACTTAGTTGGGTTGTTGGTTCTAAAAAAAGGTCTCTTTGTTGTGCAGTTGTCTGAACCAATAGTAAGTTGAGGGTTGACAGCCCTTGTAGTGTTGCTTTGCTGTGGCTAGGCAGGGAGCTCACCCTACATAGCTAGAGTAGGTGGTAATGGAGCTAAGGGTGGAAGAGGTGCGAATGGATGAGAAGGGTAGTATGTTTGTGAAACATCTCTCTTAGGAGAATGAGTTCCATAGTACTCGTGGACTTGGTAATGAGGTTGAGGAGTGACTTGATTGGTAGAGTCATGTGGAGAGATTGGCTACTGCACGTAGTATCCATATGAGTCAGGTTAACAATAAGGGTACTATTGACATGGTGGTGGCATTCCCTATGATTATGGATGTTGCCACTATTGATATTGTTCATTTGGTTGTGGTGGGTTTCACTTGGGTAATACATCAAGGGTTGGTGGAACTGCCTTGGCTTACCTTGAGGATAAGGTAACCTTTGGGGTGTTTGCTGTCTATTTAATCATGGGTTTAGTGCATACACCCCAGACTCCTACAGATGTGAGATTACTGGGCAACATCCCTTAAGATAGTCATATTGGCATATCTCACATCCACCATCATTATCTATATCTGAATCCACAACCTATTCAATGATGACAACTTTGCCCTTACCTTTGTTATGTGCATATTTAGCTTCTTTCTTTTTTCTCCTTTCTCAGTCACTACCTTGCTCTCTAGACTCTTCTACTATTTTGAGAACAGTTTGGAATTTATTATCTAGGGAGTCCCACATTTGATCTACCTTTTCTGATACTTCTAAATTTTTGAATGGGCAAATTTTTCCTATTCACCATTTCTTTAAGTGGTGATTCTTCTTCATTTTCACAAAATCTAACTCCCTTCTTTCGGAGGGAAGGATCTCTGTTGTACTCTTCCACACTTTCTCTTTTCCTTACTTGACCTTCCTCCTTGGCAACTTGCTCCAAAAATCTCTATACTTGATGGGCTCTAAGTTTGGAGAGTCTTCCTTGGGCATAAGTCCCAAGGGTTCTTCGTGTTTCGTGCCTAAGGCCATCTACAAGATGGTGTAGTTGTTTCCTCTACGAGTAACCATGGCTAGCGCAATGATGTAATAATGCATAGTATTGATCCATGGCAGCATTCAAGGGTTTGTGTCCTTCTTATTTCCATCCCTAGATTTTCTTACGTAGGTTGGACACTCAGTAGTACATCTGATACTTATCATTGAATAGTTTTAACATGGTACTCCATCGGTGAATGGATTTTGATTCCAAGGACTAGTACTAGCTTTCCACTTCTTTGATCAGTGTTTGTGGAAACAACTTTAGTTTTCTCCATTTTTTTTCTATGTTTTGCAAGGCACATGCATCATAGAACGCCTGTAGATGATTTTGAGGATTAGCATTGTATTTCCCTTCAAATTGTGGGATATTGTTCATGTCTAATCTTTTGATCCTACTATCCTTTTGGTGCCTTGTTGGGATCCTAACAACCTTAGTTATATCTAGCATACTTTGGTGATGAGCGGCGAGGTACCCCTATGCCCAACCATACGAATCATGAGCGTTCACACGTGACTCGCTCGAAATCCATAGATTGTAAGCACTTAACATACACCAAAATCTAACTAGTGAAACCTTGGGTTAGAATGGTCGTTGTCATCCTAATCTCACTTGTGAGGTTTTGTTTACGATGGTTAAGTGAGACTAAGGCTAATGATTTTTATAGCTTTTTAATTATCTTTTTGGTGGCTAATTATCTTGGAAAGTAAGGCTAGAATATTAATTAATCTAGGATTATCTTAACCTAAATCTTAACTACTCCTAACACAAGTATTTGGTCCCATCTTTCGAGCACATTCTAAGCATCTCCTAACACTTCTGGGTTACCAGATGTTAAGCGTCACTGGGTCTACCAAGTGTTTGAGTTACATTCAAGATGATCATACTTATGGCCTTTATGAACTACAAATTAACAATAGCGATTGAAATCATAATAACAAGAAATTAAGTAATTAACAAGTAACTAATAAAGCATAAACATCTTAAACTATTGAATGCATAAAATAGCTAAGTCCAAATGCTGCAAGGAATGCTTGAATAGTTTGTCTTTATTTCTGTTACGCCAATGGGCTTTGATACTTCAATGCTCGAATAAAGAGCCAATCGCTTTTCTTACACCTACTACGGGCACTTGGAAAATATTCTATCTCTTATGGGAACAAACTACAAGAGCTTCACTACAACTAACTGAAAAGGTGCCTCAATAAGGCAGAAGGCCCTCTTATTTATAGGCCGAGATAGGTGGTTGCGTAAACGGGGCCACATCGATGTAGGAAGGCTACGTCAACAGGCCCACATCAACATGGCTACGTATACATGGCCCCATATATGCAGCCCAATTGACGCATTGACTAAATGACACTTCATCATCTGGGTAGTAAGTAGGGGTTCATCGTGATCGTATCCTCTATGGAATTTATGATGCCTATGTTGTTCCCTACTCTCCCGCCTTTCATGATGTGTTTCTTTAGAATGCCCTTGTCCCATTTCTTGATTATTTTGTCTATTATTCCTATTTTTCCAACCATTATCCTTAGGTTCTTTCCTTTTGTGACTGCATTCTGATCTTGAAGGAGAGGGGGAAGGGATGATGAAGGTAGAGAGGAAGGAGGAATGGCACCATGGCGGTGCTTGCTACCTTCTCTTTAGTGGTCATGGCCTCAATCGTGGTTATGATCAAAATGTCCATCTTTGTCATGCATTTTTGTTCCTTTTTCAAACCCTTTGTGTTTGTCAATACTAGAATTTGGGTTAGGAATAGTTGAGTGAAGATCTTAATACACAACCCTTGGACTAAAGTTAATGAGAAGAAAATTGTTATGTGGAAAACCTTCTGAGGCAAGCTCACCACCCTCATTTTGACTTAAGACATATGAGACATCTTGAGACCACTTCCCCTTCATAGATTTATGATGTTGCTCTTGTTGTAAGTCCCTTTGGTGTTGTGCCTCTATGGATCAATACTTTCTTGAGTTGTGTTCATGCACAACGTGCTCTACCTGTAAGTGCTACATACCAATTTGTGTGAGAGCACAAAGAAGAATGCTTGGAACTAAGCATTTGGGAGGTAACACTATGTTACCTTCTAAATGACGCCAATGTAGTTGTTCATCCTAGTGGAGGATAAAGGTAAAGTTTGATATATACTCATCAGGATGAATGTATACCACATGAAACTATTAGAGCACTGGTAGATCATCATGTGTACTATGCCTCCAACTATTCATTGTGTCCAACCTAGGTGGTGAAGCGCTCTTGTAAGAAGAAGGAGACATGATTAATTATTCAATGTGTAATACTTTTCTCTTTTCTAATAATTTTAAGATAACCAATCCTAAGGGTTCGTTCCAATGATGGGAAGATTTCCTAAGTTCTAATTAGTGTACAAACAACAAAGTCCTTGGCAATAGTGCCAATGATGAGTGGCGAGGTACCCTTACACTCAACCATACAAATACAAGCATTCATGCACAATTCGGTTAAACTCCAAGGACTAAGTGCTTATGCACCTTCATAGAACAAGGATGGGTTAGGTGATCATTGTATTCCCAAGCTTACTCATATGGCACAATTGTATGGTTAAGTAAACTTGAGGTATATGATTTTTATGCTTTTTATGTTTTATGTCTTGGTGCTAGAAAGGGAAGAGTGAATTAATTGAATAACTAATTTTATTTAACTAATTAGCTAGGCTCTAACTATTCCTAACACCAGCATCTGTTCCCACTCTCCATACACATCCTAAACTGGTGTAACACTACTGGGATTACCAAATGCTAGTCGTTACTGGGTTACCAAGTGTTCCATGTATGCTTGAAGTGGTCATACTGAGTGTGATTACTTGTTAAAGTTAATTAATTAATAAAAAAAACATCAATTAACTAATGAAAGCATTAAATAACTGCAAATAACATTAAATGAAAGAAATAAGCTATTCTGAATGTTGCAAGGTTAGTTCGTCTTTATTTCTAGACACAAGGTGTGCTCAGGTACACAATGCTCGAATAAAGATCTATTCACTTTATGAATCCTATTGTGGGAACTCAAAAATAATTCTAACTCTGGAAAGGAAAAACTACAAGAGTTTGGGTAAGGGACTAAAAACTAATTGCCAAACCAAGTGCGCCTACCTCTTATTTATAAATGATGAGGCAAGTCCCAATATCAGATGTCTAATATTGCTTGGTAGGCTCTAATATCGTAGATCCGATATCGCGGTCCTGATATCATGGCTCATCAACATCCTTATTCTCAATAATGCCATTTACTACCAAATCTCATTTTGTGTGATCATCGCTAGTGATATATACCATACCACCATTCTTCATACTAGTGGGGCCCTCCTTGAGATCCCAAGATTCACAAGCCTCTCATACAACTTTTTTTCCCTTTATTCCTCATATCACAACTCAAAAATCCTTCTTCCTATTTAACTCACCTACTACAATGGTCAAAAAACCTCTTCCATCTATACCCATGCCTATGACATGGCCCCAAGCCACTCAACCTTCTCCCCAATCATCAGTGCAAATACTACAACCTACAAGGATGCCCCAAGGCTTGGATCAAGCATTCTAAATGATCCAAGACCTTACCAAAGAGTTGCAAAAGCTTAAAGTTAGCATAACACAAATAGTAAAAATTACTAGGATGATCCCATAATCCTTACCATTTTCCAAATCACGTTACATGTGGGAATGCCTATACCAAACTTCACCAAATACACTGGGGAAGGAAATCCTAACACACATGTAGTCACCTTCTATTTTGAGTGGCTTCTATTGCAAGCTTGGCCTCATACAATATTATAGATTTTCCCTAAGTTCCTCAAGGGGAAGGCTTTAGGTTGCTATTGAAAATTTCCTAGAGGTTCCATCTCTTTCCTTGATGACTTAATAAACCAATTTATCAACCACTTTAGATGCAACTTAAATCTTGATATCACACTAGACCAACTTATGAAGGTGAAGTAGGGGCCACTTGAACCTATCCAAAGTTTCATTTAGAGATGGAATTTAATGCTCAGTAAAATTCTTGAGCCTATCTCTAAGATCTATCTTTTGGCTATCTTCAAGGGACTAGTAAATGACTTCATCAAGTCAAATCTCTACTACTTAAAATCCTTATCATTGAGAAAAAACTTTTTGCTAACTAAAAACAATGAGAAGGTGGCTGAGGCTAGTAACAATTTGGCCTATAAAAATCAACATGCTAGGGGAGATAAAGAGATAACTAAGCAAGAAAAAATAACTATGGTTGCAGTATCCAAGGATACAAAATAACAAAAAAGGCAAAGATCACCACCACATAACATGTCTATAGACTCATCACAACCATCTGCCTTCAATGTCCCAAATCAACCAAGAGAAAAATTTGGGTAGAAGGATAGGAGTAAGTATACTAGGTTTCCTATGAAGCCCTCTAAGCTTTTAGAATAGTTGCTTAAAGATAATCATATAAAAAATAAGAAACTATCTAAGGAAACTTGTAAGAGGCATGATCATCTTTGTGAGATAGCTAGAGATCCAATGATAGCAACCGAAGATGATTTGAAGCTACCAAAATACTTTAGACTAGATATGTTTTGCCATTATCATTAAATGGCTAGACATGATACTAATTGTTTCCTAGAATTAAAAGATGACCTCTAGAAGATGATTGATTTTGGAGAGCTAGTGTCGAACAAGACCAACTCTTCAAACACCAATAACAACTCTTACACTGTAGCCTTCTTCATAACAACCAAATGGTCTAATGCTTCTAGGGAAATATTTTTTATTGAGGTACAACCTTAGCCTTAGAACATAAAACCTAAAATCTCCTTCACCATTAGACTAACACCTCATCCAACACCTAAGAAACCTTTTATCATACATGTCCCATCTTTAGTGGCATCACCATCATAACATGAATGAGACATCACCAATCCTTTTAAGGCTAAGGAATAATTTGTTATTTGGATCCCTCCACCTTCAATAAGCAAACCTATAATAAAATATGATAAAATCATACCTATAATGGCCAACAATACAATGACTAATAAGAGATCATCATTGCAATGATGATGAAAAGAACCTATCACCAAATCAATAACTAAGTCCATTGAAGTTAGCTAACAATCAAAGGATTAGAAGCAAGCTAATCCACCAAGGCCTACACTAAGATTAGCTACATCCATGGACAAAGGACCCAAGGCACATAAATTGAAACATGAGCTAAACATGCTAGGAAGGATGAAGGAAATTAAGACCACCAAGGTTGAAAGATCACATGTCAAGGGAAAGAATTTTCTTGAAATAATGGAGCAAGTCAAATAATCCATCAAACAAAATAACAAATCTCTAAAATTTTATGACATATTCATGGCTTCTACTACTCATAGAGATATGATAGCTAAAGTGTTAACCTCTATCCCTATGAGTAAAGACATGCTTGCTTACAAAGAGTTCACTCACTCTATCATTGAGAAAACTTCACTTAGGGAAAATGGGCATTAACCCATGCTCAACTTTCATGACAATGAGATGAAGATCAACTCATGAAAAAAAGAAGTGTTATTTTCTCCTCTTCTCATTTCCATACACATTGGAAGGTACAAGGTTCATTATATTCATGTGGATGATGAGATAGCAACCAATGTGATATCATACATTGTCATTGAAAACCTAAAGCTAACTAAAAATATTAAAGAAAAAACTACCTATGTACTTAATTCATTTAATGGATAAAAATTAGTAGTTTGAGGTTCTATCTCCTTCGATTTGAACAATTCCCTACATCTATAAGCTTTCTAGTGGTTGAAGAAACACCTAGTTTTAACTTGATTTTAGGGAGGCCATGGTTAGCAAATCTTCAGATGATCTCATCTTCTATACATCAAGAAATTCACTTTCCATACAAAGGTGGTGAAATTATCATTCATGGGAACAACACATGTTTGCCATCTATTAACAACATCAACATTGATTGAAGTTCAGAAGTGAAATTTCAAGATGAAACTCATAAAACTCAAGCTAAGACAACCAAGAACAACAACAATAATGATGATGATGTTAAAATTGCTAAATCTATAGTTTTACAAGACCAACGAGAATGTATGTTACTTATTATATCAAGCAAGAAGAATGATAAGTGTAGCACTGTATAAAAGAGGTTTCCTTATATATCAAGGATCAAGCAACAAATTCAACATCAACATCTTATTCCTCCTTTATTTATCATTATTTTTCTATTTTTTGTTAACCTTGTACCATACTTCATTGTTCGTTTTATTTTTTTATTTTTCTTTCAAGGTTATCTCACACTTGCTAAAAAATGAACAATGACATGCTAAGGCATAAACCTGACAAGATAAGGACCTGCCAAGGCCTAGAACTGGCAACACCATGACCTACTAGGACCTAAAACTACTGAAGCCATGGCTTGCTAGGGCCTAAAACTAGTGAATATGTGGCCTCTCTTATTTTCCATTTGCATATACATAATGAGTAATTTGTACTTTAACAATTATGTCTCATTTCACATTTTTCATTTAATTATATCATATTTCCAAATTTTACTTTGTATCCTTATTATGCAAAAATACAAAAACATAAAAGACTAAAACATAATAGACATAGTCACACTGTGTGGCAATAAAGATGTAAACATTCATATCCAGAGTTGCACAATGCAAGATATAACAACAAAGACAATACATGGTCTTTGTGGTTATTATAATAATGAAGCAACTAAAACAAAAAAACAAAGACATAACATGTCCAATAATGGCCAAAAACTAAGCCATAAAGAAGAGTAAGATCATTTCCACCAACATCAAGACTAATCACCATCATAGTTTGGGGCCTACAAACAAAAGAATGAACATTGGAACATCCTAATATCAAAATAAAAATTACAACATAAAATAAAACCAAAATTAACCATAAATTCTATTGTACTAGTGCAGAAAAATTTAAAATTTACCTAAATTTTAATAAAATAAAACCTTAGTTTGTATTGAATTGACTACAGTAAACACTTTAAGAAAAGTTTGAGAAAAATTCTAAAAATTTCAAAATTTTCCTAAGATCCTTCTATACTATATTTTCAATACCTAGTGAGCCAAAAAACATACACAAGTACACAAAAAATTACAAACACTACTAGTGTTTTTCATGGAAAAGTTGTAAACTTGTAACAAAGTAGGCTACAATGGTAAACATTGGGTTGGGGGAAAAACCCATAAAAAATTAATAAAAATATAAAAAATATAGTTCCACCTTCAAATCAACCAAAAGAAGCCTAATAATAATCCTAAGAAGCCAAAACTAAAGAATCTTAGCATATACAGTCTAAAAAATGTTAAAGTTATGCCAAGATTGACCAAAATAAGGAAAAACATTGAGCATAAGTTTGGGAAAAAATCAAAATCTATCTCAATCCATTAGGAAAAATTAAAATCTTGGTTCTAATACAATTTATAGGTCTAGATATTCCATTCAACATAAATGGATCAAAAAATTTCAACCTAAGTAAGCTTAGAGGTGGAAAAATGTTTCTACAAAAATGTTAAAAATTTGAAAAAATGGTGAAATTTTAATACTTGGAAAATCTTGATGAAGCTCCTTCATCCATAGTAGGATTTTAAAGCCTTGAAAAAATGTGGATGGCCTCCTCTAACTTGTTCAAAACTAGATTTTGGCTATTGGAACCAATCTTCTTCACCATGGTTATCAAGAGCTTCAAACTTTTATCTTAATTATAGCAAAGGAAAAGCTTGAAACTCCTTGCCCTACTACATTGATGCTAAATGAAGATGATTGATTTCAAGATGGTGAGGAGTGGTTGGGGTTATGTACAGCCATATGAATCATGAAGCGTTCACACACGATCTAGCCGAATTCCATGGACTCTATAGTTTCTGGTACACTAGTCTTCTAGGAAGTGAACCTTACCCTAAAGGTCATTCATTATATTCCCAATTATGCTTGTGATGCACATGGTATGGTTAAGTGTGTTCAAGGCATATATTTTTATTATTTTTTGTTTTATGTTCTTTGGTATTTAAAGTAAAGAGATGAAATAATTTAACAACTAATTTAATTTAACTACCTAACTCTTCTCTAACTAGTTCTAACATAAGCATTCAATCCCACTTTCCATATATGTCCCAAACCCACATATCCACTATTGGGTTACCAAGTGCTACGCTACTAGGCACACCAAGCAATAACACTACAAGGATTACCAAGCAAATACGTGTTTACGCTCAAAGCAGTCATACTTATGTGTTTAATCTATTTAGCTTAATTAATTAACTAATTTCGTAGGGTCTAATTTAACTTAGTTTAGCTTAATTAATGGCATAATTAATGAATACAATAAATGCATAAATAAATCATTAATCTATTTTAAGTGTTTCAAGGTCTAATAAAAAGGCTCATCTTTATTGCCATACACACTGGTGTGGTTCAGGTACAATAGTGCTTAAATAAAGGTCCATACACTTTTTGACTCTTGTTGTAGGCACTCAGAGAAATATTCTATCTTTGGAATGGAAAAACTACAAAAGATCTACCACTACTATGACTTGAATGATCCATAAATGGGACTATGAGCTCTTATTCACAGTTTTTTCTACAATACTGCATTGATAGGACCCCATCAATGGCACAACACCATGTCAATAATAGGGGCCCATTGACAAGGCCACATTAATGGGGTCCTATCGATGAGGCCATGTTAATGGGGGCTCATCAATGTAATAATTTGATGCTCATCATACCCCCACAACTAGGTGAAAATTTGTCCTCGAGTTCCTTTACAAAATTGGAAAGGTATGGGATTATTGACTAACTCTTGACATAATGAATTAACTTGACAAAACTAAGTGTCCAAGTGTATGAATCAAAAAATTATAAGACATTTTGATGTTCATGACACAAAATTGAACACAATGACATGACTACACAAAAAATTTGATAGCACATCCTTTGATGACATGAAGGTAGTGGAAAAGATTAGACAGTCTTAGGTGATGGAGGCTCCTAAGGTTCTAAAGAATCGTCACCAGCTTCAGGCATGTGCAATAGCTGAGGTGACTATGGTTATCCTACTATGACTACAACCTCCATTAGAAGGTGAAAGTAATCTAGTAATTCCTTCATCTTCTCCTCCTTACTTAGGGGATCATTTGCAGTCCACATGGCATCACCAGTGTGGGTTGGAATGGGGATATCCCATGGATAGGGTATTATTGGAAACATCTCCTTCACATTGAAAAACTAGGTAAAAAACTATTTGCATTCAATATTAAACACCCTAACTACATTTTGTATCTCCTAATAACCATTCATCCCCTTGGCCAAGTTCTCGATAGTTGATCATTGATTAGTGAATTGTGCCTTAAGAACATTGAGTTTATTGTTTGCCACTGCAAGCTTTTACTTAGTGTCTTTGTGATGCCTGAACTTGGTCTTGTACAACAAGTACAAGCTAGCCACCTATTTCTCAATTTCTAACCATGATCATCTGGCAATTAACATAGATAGATTTGTGTAATGAAGATTGATGAGCTTCATACATTTTGTCATCTCCTCAATATGCACAACCTTCATGTGGATTTCCTCTTTGTTGTAGGCATCTATCCCATCAATGATGGGTTGCCACACTTCTTTCCCTTATTGGAGTTGTTAGAGGACTTCATTCACTTTTTCCTTCATCAAATGGATGTGTTTTTCATTTACTTCCTTTTGTAGACTGACCTATTCTCTGTAATCATCCTTAACGCAAATTTGAGAGCCTCTAATTTCCAAGTGGTTGCCTCAATTGTAGTTTTCTGATGAAGGGTGAATACCTCCTCCATGAAGAGATTTCTATTTTCTACTACCAATCTCCTTAGTTTTATGTTTACTCTAGCTAGTTTCTCTTGCTATTGATGGATGAAATTGGTTAATTGTTGCTTATGTGCATCAACATTTCATAGGCAATGGTTCTTTGTGGTCAGTTGTACATTCTCCTAGTAGGTCTAATCCAAGGCCTTCTAAATTTTGTGTTATGTGGCCTCTACCAAGAATTGGTACAACACCTCCATATCCATTGCATCCTCAACCCTTTTTAATCTAGTGTTGAGCTATTCAATAGCTCCATCTCTTGTTATTGCAAGTTGAGGAATGTAAGGTCAGTAATCTATGCTCTTAATTCAGCAACTTTCATAGCCAAGTGTTTATTAAGCTCCTTGACTACTTCGAGTTGCCCCTTCAAGATAATATTCATGCCCCTTGCCTCTAGCAGCTCTAACTAGGTTGTAGTAATATTATCTAGAAGGTCAAAGACATCTGAAAGTAGTTGCTTGGTTCCCATCAATTGGTCTAGCAGATCTGTGTTGTGCTACATTTATTCTACTACTTGTGGTTTTTACAAATCTCTACACATCTTTGAGTGTAGTGATGTCCAATGTAGATGCTACATGTGCATTGAGAATTTTAGCAATATAATCAACAACCACTTCTATTGCAATCTCCTACCCTTGGTGTTGCATCACCAAAACTATTAATCCCTCACCCTCCTCCAAGCACATCAAGAAGGTTGTAATGTTCCCATAGATTCTTGAAAGTACTATTATTTTGTAAGAGATACTATAACCTCTTTGATGC
This sequence comes from Gnetum montanum, assembly GCA_015680685.1. Classification (NCBI taxonomy): domain Eukaryota; kingdom Viridiplantae; phylum Streptophyta; class Gnetopsida; order Gnetales; family Gnetaceae; genus Gnetum; species Gnetum montanum. Next base: position 413,259 of record MNCI01030329.1, on the reverse strand, counting down.
TTGGATTTGACCTCATAGACAACTACGTTCTTTGGGTTAAGATGGATCCACCTCCATCTATCAAGGTAATTGTTTAGGCCACCTCATTGCTAATCTATACACAGATGGATCCCCACCACTCATACCTGTTCATTGCTCTTGTTCACTTAAGAGCCATTCTTTTTATTCATGCAACCATTTCATAGTTGTAGTGATGTTTGACATGGTTGTTTGAGAGGTAGGTGGAGGTGGTGGTTGCTACTCCTCTTCTTGGATAGTCATTGCATGCATCTTATCTTTCATCATTTTCACCCAGTTGGTGACTAAACATGCTTGATGATGTCATTGGTGTAATGAACTATTCCTTTATTTTGATAGAGTTTTCTAATGAGGCATGGAAAGGGAAGTGCCTTTCTTCCAGATTCATTTTCTTTAAACCACTTCTCTACCTCTAGATATATTAGCTATGGAAGGTTACTAGGGAATCTCCCACTCAAAATGATGCATGCTTGGGAAGAGAAGGTGGTAATTTTGCGTAGCCTCATTGTGGGATTGAGGTGGAAGGCTACAATCTTGTAGTGGATCCTCTCTACTAATTTGATCACATCAAATTCCTTGCAATCAACACCATAGCATTGTTGAACCCGTTCTTTCTTGATACTAGAATCCACATGCATTGGGATCTCAGCAAGACTTGCCCTTGTTTTAGGCAACCCAAGCACTTGTCCAATGGCCTACATTGAGTAGGACATTGAGATGTCCTAGATTTTGACTATTGAACTATCCTACCTATTATTCTAAAATAAAAATGTTTCTCTCATGTACCACTTCCTAGTGGAAGTGATGATTGGCCATATGGGAGAGGCCTTCAACTAGTCCTGTACTTCTTTTGATGCTTGCTCCAAAAAAGGCCAAAGTTTAACTCCTAGAGAACTATTTTCTAAACCTCTCATGATCTGATCTAATTCAAAAAATCTTCTGTCAAGGTCACCTCCAAATTCACTTGTTATGCTAGTGCATCATCTCAATGAGAGTGGTCTATTGTAGCTACTAGTTTTGGAATCTGTCTAATAGATTCCACCTCTACCTCTTCCCGAAGAGGACTTGTGGCATGGGTTGCAAGGGGTTCTTCTTGGGGCTATTGTTGGCCCCTTCCCATTCTAGGTCATCTCTCCCTTGGTTGAGATGGTCCTACTTCTTACATGTGCTTTTCTTTTGGTGCCATCTACAGTTATAACACATCCATGGATTAGTTGATATAATGTGTAACTTTAGCTTTTTTAATACCTTCTCTCATTGGTTAGTTACACTTTGGTTAAGGTTGGACCATGGTAGATTGATTATTTTATTATTTATTTATTAATTTTGTATTGTAAATGTTACCAGAGCTTGTTAGGAAGGTCTAACTCTTGTAATTTGGTGTTTAATAGTTGATTTCTTAGTTAAACCTTTGTGGGAGTTTGAAAAATGACAAAAATGTTTTTATCAAAAATGGCACATTTGTGGCCTGCACAATGAAAGGGTTAACTTCAATAGCTACAAGGTTGAAGAATGAAGTGATTTGGATAAATGGTTAGAAAGTTATGAGCTCTGGAAAGCTTTAGGCTTTGAAAAATTGAAAAACTCCTTTGGCATTTGTAAGAAAGTGTAAAATTTTCCAAGTGGGATCATGCTTTTTTATGGTATTTTTCTCTTATGTTGACAAGGCCCCATATATGGTGCCTCATATATGGGTCAACTATGTCAATGGGGCCCCATATATGGAGCCCATAAGCAAAATTTGAAACTTGAATATCTCAAAAAATATAAGGATGTTTCAATGAATTTGGGGTTCATGGAATTTCAGAAAAACCAAGAATATGATAAAATCATTAAAGAGGATCTTTGAATGCTCAAAAATTGAAAATTTTATTGGAGAATATGTTTATTGAATAAAATATATAAAGGAGCATGGGGTTTGATGTAGAAGATGAATGTATGAAAGATTTTGATCGCAAAAATGCCTAAGGGTAAGGTGCTTAATGAACCCAACCAAGAGATATGCAAGTAGGTCCTCCCCATAGCAAGCACATGCCTTTTTTTCCATTGCATAACCTCAACCTAAGGAGTTTGTGGGCCCAATAGGTGATTAATGGTCAATGGAAGTTAAGGACCAACACCCGAAATATTCTACTATAGAATTCAAGTACATTAGACCAAGACATGGAATCAAGAACATGCATACTGATAGTGAGGTGAACCACAGTTAGCATAGATGGATGATGGAGAAGGTGGAATGGAATTCTAAATTGAGGTCATAAGAGGTCCCTTATGGAATTTGTATTTAAAATGACCTAAGAAGATCCATCCTTAGTCTAGACTAAAACCAACCTCTTTAAATGACTTTGCATTACCACCCTAAGACAGATCCACTCTCTCAAGACACAAGAGTGGACCCACAGAACAACCACTATTCCATAGAGAGGAGAAAAGAGAAGAAATAAGTGAAATAATTTCTTAGTTAGAGAGGACCTTAATGTCTTTTTAGTTCGATAACTAGTGCTTGTAGCCTGTTTATTTGTCTAAGGGGTGTGCTTTGAATTCCCATCATTTTTTCTTTTAATTTTTATTTTGTTTATATATATATATTTCTATTTTTTAGGATGGGAAAGACACCATGAAAAGAATTTATTTAACTTCCTCTTATTGGTTGAAATGGAATAGTAAAAATTCCATGAAAACACTCGAGCACCCAAGTAAGTAGAAGAGTACAAAGAGTATTGAGTCCCATTGAAGTCATACCATGTGCAAAATTTTGAATCCTTCCCAATTCTAGAAACTACCAAGGTCACCAATTTATTAAAATTTTATTTAATGAAAGGGACCTCAAACTTCCAAAACAAGGAAAACCATTGAGTTTGTGAATGGGTGGATGTCATGGACTCATTGCTTATTCCATGAAAAAGAATCCATGATTGAGCCATTGGTACAAAAATTCAAGAATAGAAACTAGACATTAGCGAACAAAACATTAAGCACAAACCACCATTAGTAACAACTATAGCACCACTATGTCCTATTGGAACAAAGCATGTTTATTAGCAAAAGTTTGAAAATCACATTCAAACAAAACAAACTAAAATATATAAGAAAATGTAAAATATTCTGAAAAGATTCAAATGTACTAACAATGGTGTAAAAATAAAAAATGGTGTAAAATAGGAAGAAAGTTTTAAAAAAAAAAAATTAAAAAGGTGTAAAATAAAAAACCTACAAAATCAAAAATGTGAAAAACAAAAAATAGAAAAACTAAGAAGCTGTATGGATGATTAGCATGGATGGTCATTGTAATGAACCACTTTTTCTTGAGTTTTACCATTAACAATTATAATAGTCTTTCTATGTATTTGTGTGCATGTTTTATTGACAAGTTGTATGTGCTTTTTGTTTAGACTATGGTAGAAATGGCTAATTGGAATAGTAATAAATTTTTTGACTATATTTTTATACGTATTATGATTAAATGTTTAAATATTGTATGCATAAGAAATATGATTTAAAATACAAGTTGGAAATGTTTTAAAATAATAATAATAAATAATATATGGGAAAACAAAATATTTTCTATTCTATTTCAATAGAGATGCTGAGAAACAAAAGAAAAACAAAGGACAATGCTCTAAGGTGTGCCTCAAGAGCTGAAATAGGTATGTTAAGATGCAAAAGAATGCTCATATTGAGAAACTTGACCTCTGAATCAAGTTGGAGGAACCTAACCCATGAATCAGGGATATTGTGTGTAAATACTGTAGCTTTATATTTTATTTTTTAATTTTATTTTATCTAAATGTGATGCATTAATATTTTTAGTTTAAAATAGTAGAGTATAAATACCCTCTCCATTGTTGTAGAAAGGTCACATGATGATCTTTCAAGGCTCATAAGATGATGGAAAAATTCACATTGCTAATGACTTGAAAAACAAGGTGTCTTATTTGATTATGTGTCCTAAACTTCCCTTATCATGAATCTATTTTGAAAACTTTTTCCATCTTATGAAAATTCTAAATGATAAAGAGATAGATATTATGCTACAATGTTTTGTAATTATCAAGAGGAATTGAACTTGAGATCTAGCAAAATCTCAATTTTGAAATATCAAAAATTGAACATGCAACCTATGAACATACATATTTTATTGATTTTTGTATAGTGATCATGAAGAGAATTGAATTCATGACTCATTGCTGAGAGAGAGAGAGAGAGAGAGAGAGAGAGAGAAGAATACAAATAGTCCCTAAGAAGTTAGTTACAAGAAACCATCCATTATTCCTTTTTCCAACTACAAACAAAGATAGGAGGAGAGGAAGAAAAAACACACACAAGGTAAAAGTAGCTAAACAGAACAAAAAAAAAGGATACAACAACAGGAAGTGTGGCTAGGAAGGGAGAGAAGACTATGGTTGCTACAAGAGATAGCAAGGAGAAGGGAGAGAAGACTGTGGGTGCTACAAGAGATAGCAAGGAGAAAGAAAACAAGTGTAGCATAGCTGTCCAATATTTTGATAATTTCTCCTAGTAAGCAAGATATATCCAAGAAATAAGGTAAAATAATACATCTCTATTATTTTTGATAATGGCCAGAAAGGGCTGCTTTTATCAAACTTCTCTCTTCTTGTTTATCTAACCACCTTCATAATGCTTATATGAAAATATCAAGATTGCTATTGTAAGCTTAGATTTTTGAAACCTTTATTACCTTTTTTTGGATCTCTCTGTCCATCCTTTGCGCTCTCACACCTAAATGAGTTGGATGAGAGTTTTTTTTTTTTGTAATGATATAGAAACACCCATAATAATTTGGGGTATTTTTGGCAAAAGATTACCAACAGGGGTCAAGGATTCCTTATATGAGGATTGGTACTCCCTATAGAAAGTGAGAGTATCCTTGGGCCCATGGATAATTGTAAATTTTTTAAGACTGTTGGATTCTTGGATCTTGGTTGGAATTTGGTTGATGAACCCTTCCCCTTTGAATGCATAAATCTTGGATCTGAATCTCCAATTATACTTTTTTTCCTAAACCTTCTCAAGTCTAATTTTGATATCTTTATATAAGTTAATGGAGTGGAGGAAAACATAGGATGTTATTTTATGGTTGAGATGTATTTATTCTCTGCTGTTGAAAATATGAATTTCTTGGTTAAATGATTAATGGTAAAATGGTTATAAGAGTTAGATTTAGATGATCTTATTTTGTGCGTTGCTTGATCTTATAAAATATTATTATGTTATTGAAAAAATTTGAGATTATTACTTTATGTGCTTTTGTGTTCATTTCTTTGGTTTACATATGTGTAAATGATCCTAATTAGATATATCTTTTTAGGTTGAATAAAGAAAAAGTTTGATTTTTTAATTTGATAAATCTTGCATAGATATTTTACTATAGCTAGTTCTTTATAAAATTATCTCTTAATTCTTAAAATTAATATTGATTGACCTATTTTAAAGTTAGATCTAGGTATTATTGATTTCATTTTAATTTTATAGGTTAATTTTTGATTGTTGTAGAAAGAAAGCCACCTGGGCATTTTCTTCTTTCAACTAGCTTTCTTTCTAGGGGGCTTCGGGTGCTATCTCTTGCTTGATATGAATGGGTATTACATTTTTGTATTAGAGCACAAGGTTTGGCTTTATTTTACTTTCCTTCAAACCTCTTATGAGGTTTGAATTTGTGCATTGTTTGATGTGGTGTTGGTCTATCTTTCATATGCTTAAATTAAGAAAAAATGGCTTCAAGTGATCATAAAGCTTTAGAATGTTTTGTGCATAGTTGTGAAATAAAAATCATGAATCAACCTTATGTTATGGAGTTCCTTGTTATGAATTTGGGATGATATGATGTGGTTTTGCGTATGGACTGGTTAGTGAAAAATAAGAAAAAAATTGATAGTGGATAGAACTACATAGAAATTAACAATGGAGAAATAAACCAAGAAATTTTATATCAGCCTTAGGATTGCTCAAGAAACATTATTTTTGCAAAAAAATGGTACAAGAGATGCAAACAACAAAAGCAACAATTTTGGTCAAACTATATGCAGCTAATAGTGATAATGATTGCCAATTGGAGAAGACACTATTGGACTATCTAGTTGTAGATGAATTCAAAGATGTATTTATTAATGAGTTACTAGGAATGCCACCAAAAAGAAAGGTAGAGTTTGGGATTGAAATTCTTCTAGGAGTGCTCTAGTCTCAAAGGCATCATATAAAATGTCACTAGCTGAGATGCATGAGTTAAAAACCCAACTTAAGGAACTATTAAAAAAGGGATTGATTAGGCATAGTGCGTCACCATAGGAAGCACTAGTTCTATTCATCAAGAAGAAATATGGGAATACTTACACCTATAGCAAGGATCCAAGAATGTGGTTGAATGTGAATGTGAGTTTGTTAATTTGTTGATGTATACACCAAAAATTCTAGAATACATGATGATGAGCAACAAGGTACCCCTATGCTCAACCATAAGAATACGAGTGTTTCATGCATGATTCGGTTGAATTCCAAGGACTAAGTGCTTATGCGCCATTGTGGAACAAGGATGGGTTGGTTGATCATTGTCTTCCTAAGCTTACTTTTATGTCACAATTGCATGGTTAAGTAAGCTTAAGGCATATGATTTTTATAGCTTTTATGTTTTTATGTCCTATGCTAGTAGGGAAGGAGAGAGGTAAATAAGTGACTAATTTAACTTAACTACTCATTAACTAAGTTCTAACTAATCCTAACATCAGCATCTATTCCCGCTTTCTATACACATCCTGAACCAGTGCAACACTTATGGGATTACCAAATGCTAATTGTTACTGGGTTACCAAGTATTACACGCATGCTCAAAGTGGTCATGCTTCTGTAATTTAATNTGCTACTTGACTGCTAAAAGACTTCCTTTAATTGTGCGCCTGGGCACTGTATATATAGGCTTGGGAGCAAGTACTCTAATAATTAGAGTAACCACTCTAATAATTAGAATAAACCACTAGAGTAACTACTCTAATAATTATAATAAATTGCTAGAGTAACTGCTCTAATAATTAGAATAAATAGCTAGAGTAACTACTCTAATAATTAGAATAAACCGGTAGAGTAACCGCTCTCATCACATGAAAATTAGAAACTTTATCAATGGCTTGCTTTCTTCAGCTGAAGAAAAATTTAATTTTTTCAAGTTGGATAACTTATCAGTAGTTATTGATAAAGCTAAACTTTTGGAAGCTAAATTCATTAGGAAGAAGAAATTGCTATCAACAAACCAAAAGGAAACTAATGCCATGGAAAAATCACAATGGAAAAACAAATTTAACAACCTTTTGAATAAGGTATGAACATTATGAATTCACTATTATGCCTTTTGGTCTAACTAATGCTCCAACTACCTTTATGAACATGATGAATCAGATGTTTAAATCATTTTTGGACCAGTTTGTATTAGTGTTCATAGATGATATTCTAATATATTCTAACACAGTTGAGGAACATGAGAAAGACCTAAGAATGATCCTACAAAACCTTTGGATATATAATTTGTATGCAAGTAAGAGCAAGTGTGAATTTTGGCAATTTGAAATAAGGTTTCATGGTCATGTTTTATCAAACAAAGGGTTAGTAGTTGATCTAGATAAAATTTATGCAATAATTAGTTGGCCTCAGCCAGAGAATGTTATAGAGGTTAGAAGTTTCTTGGACTTAGTAGGCTACTACCACAAGTTTGTAAAATATTTTTCAAAAGTTTCATCTCCTTTGATATCATTGCTAAGGAAGAGAAATCAGTTTCAATGGTCAAAGAAATGTACTTTCGGTTTCCAAAAGTTGAAAGAATTGTTGACATTAGCTCCTATATTAATCATGCCTTCCAAAAATTATTCAGTTTGATGTATATACAGATGCCTTCGATGAGGGATTAGGTTGTGTTTTAATGTAGCAAAATCAAGTAGTTGCTTATGGATCAAGAAAACTAAAACCTCATTGATGGGACACGATATCATGTACGCGATATCATGTCTACCATGATATCACATCCCTTGCGATATCATGTACACAATATTGTAGTCCGTCGCTAGTTCTATAAATAAGAGGTGGCTCTCCCTTATTAGACAAGTAGAGTTAGATAGTAGCAAAACTCTGGTAGCTTGATCCCTCCAGAGATAGATTATTTTTCTAGTGTCTGCTCATAGTGTGGTGAATGTAATTGTACGACATCCTTTATTCGAGTGTGACGTACTTGGACACACACATGACCAAAAATAAAGATCGAGATTACTTCATCATTGCAGCATTCACTTTGTTTATTTATTTATTTAATTGTTATTTACTACTTTCCTAATTAGTCTCTCTCACCCTTATCTCATGTTAAACCATGGAATAAATACGACTTGATTATGAGCATTTAAGTGTGACTACTTGGTAACCCAGTAGCGTAACTAGGATCTACGCTTGGTAATCCCAGTGGTAGTCATGCAAAAAGTCCAGGATGTGTACGGATAATCAAGGAACGAATTCTCATCGCACTTAGGCTAGATTAGATTCTTTTACCCTTTCTCTCTTAGCTTAGATAATATTACTTTCCATTTCCCTCAGGAGTAGCATTAGATTAGGAACACATCATACACCTCACTCTAAACTAAACCATACATGACAAATATAATTCTAGTCTAGTTGGGAAGACAATGAACTGCGACCTAAGGATAACTATCTAGGTGCCACAACTAGTCCATCTATGGAGTTTGACCGAATCACACATGAAAATGCTCGTATTCGTATGGTTGAGTGTAGGGGTACCTTGCCACTCATCATTGGCACCATTTCAAGGGACAGTGCTAGTGATCTAGATTAGTTATATCATACAAGGTCACTGTATAGGACTTAATGATATATCTCTTAGAAAGAAGTAATTATAAAAAGTCACATAAATTCACACACAACAATGCCTCTCCTACAAGATTATAATAATGCCACACCTAATGAGGAAGTTCATTGGAGAACCAACGAACTATATAACGATGAAGATTAGAGTATGCAACCCAAGGTAGGGGTTTCTTATAAACATGAACGAAAGCAATGTCATGCTAACACATGAAAGCATAACTTACTTGATGACAATGAACCCCTACTAGCCACTACAAGCTTAATGTAAATACAAGAGGTTGTTCGAATCTCACGTAGGCATCGTAAAGAGAGCCATCTACCCATGCTCGATTTAAACAACTTTCCCAAATTTTTAGGAGGCTATGACTTAGATCCAAATCAACATTTACTAGCCTTCTACGATGCCTGTACTTGGAACAACATTGACAACGAGTGGCAAAAACTTAAGCTCTTTCCTATGACACTCGTTGACCAAGCAAAAGTATGGTAGAGATCATTAAAACAAAATTTGATATGATGCTGGTCAACAATGGTAGAAGTTTTTAATGAAAAATATCAAACCTACGCAAGAGTATCAGCCTTGAGGAAACAAATCCAAGGATGGAAACAAGCATAACATGAAGCCTTGGACATGGCCTTAAAAAGATATTATGCACGATTAAACAATTGTCCAGGCCATGGGTTTTTCAAGGAAAGGATAATGTACCATATCATTGATGGCCTTCGTGATGCAATAAGAGAAACCTTAGGAATTTATGCCCAAGGTCAACTATATGAACTACAAACCCATCAAGTCCAAGAGCTTATGAAGTGGGTAGCAAAAGAAGAAGGAGAATTAGCTAGATGGGAGAGTGTTGAAAAACATCGAGACCAAAATCTCAACTTAACAAAGGTCCATGATCATAAAAAGGAGAAATCAACAAATCTCAAGGTGGAAACATCATCTTTGCCAATACAACAAACATTAGAAGAAGCCGAGGCAAAGATCAATAAGATGTTGGAATGGACATATCAAAAGTGTGGAGAATTTATTGATATCATTGGAGATAGAGTTTTCAAAACCCAAGAAGCAGGATAAAATATTAGACAATCAGAAAGAAGGGATAAGGAGAATAAGAGCTCAACTACCAATCATATGTATGAATGCAACATATGCTTGTACAATCACCCCAAGGGCCAATGCCCAATATTGTTACATCTATATGAGCATTGGGGAAATACGTTGCATCCAGAGTTCGTATAGAGATACTATGTTCGATCATAGTGGCAAAAATCCTAGTTGTGGGGGAGACCACCACTAGACTGGAGACACGCTTCATATCATCCAGATCCAAATGCTTATCTTGTTTAACATCCTGTTTCTCCAATTGGGCCAACATACTCTATATCACCACAGTACTATTCTCCATAATACTATCAACCCATGCCTCCAACACAACCACCATCTTTTGTATCTTATATGCCTCCTAAATTTTAACATTTTTATCCTTTCCCTCCTTCTACATCACCACCAACTATTCCTAAGGTACCTACACCACAGCAACAACCCACAAATGTTACTTGTGCTCCTATTCCCAACAGTAGTGAAAAGCCTCCATGACATCCAAAGCATCCCTTCTTTAAACATGATCATAAGAAGAGACAACACAATTCTAAGGCCACTGAATCCTCCAACTCAGCACAAGTCCCACACTGTCATGCACCCTTATCTTCAAACCCAACAGCTCATGTAACTCCATCAGGGCCACCAACTCACACTCCAACAACAATACAGCCCAATGAACACAACCATGGAGAGCGACAACCCAATCCTTGCATACCATCTTCTGGTCACAAACATTATAGTGGGTCAACTCATTATCCGGGAACTACATCATACAAATTACCCCACTATTCTCATTATAATCAAGTGTGTGAACCTCGATGGGGTAAGTATGGCCAAGCCCCAATACTTCCAACATGCAAGGATCCTCATCTTCTATTTATTAATCCTTACCATCCTCAACTGATTAGTTATGGGGGATATCCCCCATTTTAATAACAAGCAGGGTTATTAAATATTTTTTCATTTTCTTTGATTTTACAACTTTTTGTTTTATCTTTTTATCCTTTTGTGTTTTTTTCTTTTTACATTTTTGTAAGTAATCTCACTATGAATAAAACACTCATGTGGATCATTGGTTGAGGTGTGTTCTATGTTATTGAGTCATGAGCGATCAATTATTTGGACATTGAGCCCATTACACCCACTCATCCATTCTACAAATAAAGAGGTTCTGTTTGAGGGTACAGTGATATTCTTGATATTTTTAAAACTTAAAATTAATTTTATGTTCATTGTACCCAGAATGAAGAAGGATGGATTAAGAGGGAATGATTAGGATGTGACATTAAGGGGACTTGTGGATTCTCATTGGTGATCTCTGTGGGAGTTATCATGCAACATGGTTGTACTAAGATCCTTGTAGATCTAATGAAAAATGGGAGTAAGAGTAATCAAAAAGGGCACTCAAAAATTAAGGTTGTGCTAGGGGGTCCCACTATAAAGACATGCATCCATGCTTGAAGGTTGGCAGCTTCTCTGGATTCAGTAAAGTGAAAAAGAAAAAAAAAGGAAAATGAAAAGAAAAGGTGCCACAAAACAAAAGTCACTCCTCCCTTGCATAAAACACCAAGTGATCGTATGTGTTGTTGTTATGGTACTCTCATAGTCGCTCATCATGGGATGAAACAATGTGATGTCACTGATTAGAGAAATGGACTTGGTCTTATTCTTGGAACGATGGGTTAATGACATGTTAATCATGCTTTACACGCAGGATTCACTGTACCTTGGGTCAGTTACCTCATGTCCTGATCTCTATGATCCCTTTCTATAGTTCGTCTCATCTCACTATTCATGTAATTGTAGCTCATGTCCCATGTAGCATAGAATTTTCATCTTATTCTAGTGATATTTACATGTGTGTGTTTTGTGGAGTTAGTGCGGATTACATTTAACCCTTCTAGAGCCCATGGACACTTTAAGTGTGGTTACACAAGGGCAATATAGGTTGAAACCTGCTTTGGGGAGGACCCACTTGTGTAATCTTTTGTGATTCTCACTTATGACAGCGCTCACACACAACATTTCTTACCCTCAGCTTATTTTTCATAACATTCTTTCCCTACTATTATCCCTATGAATTTCAACATTCCAATGTACCATTACATACTCTTTTTCTTACCACCCAAGGTTTTATTGATAAAATCCACACTATCATCATTAATTGTGCCTCTAGACATAATGAAATTTCCCTAGACCTCCTTGATAATAGTTAATGTCCTCAATTTCCAACATTAATTTCAAGAAAATCCCTTCAAATTTCGGTCTTTTTGTTGTGCCTCATATCATTAGGGACGAGATATCGTGTCCCACATGATATCGTGTATGTGATGTATCATATGCGATATCGCGTCCCCACCACCTATAAATAGGTCACCCCCT
>MNCI01030329.1:381548-400686 GCA_015680685.1 Gnetum montanum | reverse complement strand
AAAAGTGCCTAACTTTTTTGAAATTTATTATCACCCAAAGGACATTGGCTAGGGTAATTAACTATAACACTTAGAATAATTGTGCCTAAAAATCATTTAGTTCCTAGGTATACCTAGAAACTAAAATGGAAACCACCTAAGTCACAAGACTCATTATTACAAACTTTCAGGCACTATCACACATGATAACATAAGATCATTAATTAAGGCAAGGAGTAAGGTATAACTTAACTTCAAAATGACCTTACTAACGCTTGGCCCATGTGATTGAAAATGGCCCTGAAACATGGACAACAGGAAGGTCCTACCCAAGGTAGATGCAAATGAGCTCGAAGAGGTGGAAGACAAAGACCTGTAGGACAACATGTAGAATAGGAGGAGCAATCATTCAGCATTCATCAAGATGAACCTCCTACTAGATGGTCTGGGCAGGTAGAAGGAGGAGCTGCTGTTGTGCCTGAACTGAGACAACAACTCACGTTGTCCCAAGATTATGTTCAGGCTATCCATGAGAAGTCCACATTCACTGTGGTGATTGTGGAATTAAACTTTAAATCATTTGTAGAGTTTGCTCCTAAGGCCATTAGGAATCACCTCAAAGGGTCTCCCTTATGGCCTATCCTCTCTGAAAGTAGTGCCTGGTACCTAGGAGAGACATATAAATTTTGGCACAATAGGAAGCAAGGCACCACTATTAATATTTGTGGTGTGACAGTTGACTTCTCTGCACAAGCCATTTTGGAAGTGTTAAACCTCAGTTATCCACCTGTTCAGACCCCGATGTGTGAACGGAGTGGTTAGAGAAGGCTTATGGTAGGGATAAAACATTTGGTGAATTGATGATGCAAGAGAGGGTTTACTTTAAAATGAGAACATATCACCTCTTCCCCACAAAGGGCCTCAAAAGAATATCAACGTATGCGGCTAGAGGATGTGCAATGTTGATGGGAAAGGTTAATGCTAACCTACCCCATCTATATTTGACAGAGATCCTGAGGTGATTCGAAGAATGAAAGATAGGGAAGATGGCACTGCCTTTCCCCTGTCTTATCAGAAAGCTTTGCCGACATGCTGGTATTTTTGGATACACCAATGGTGTCCTCCGAAAAGCTCAAACTGCTTCATATGCTGAATTGCTAAAGGTGCCAACTTTGAGAAAAAGCACTGGCAAAGAGTTGGGACCAGAACAAGAAGAAGAACATATGGCTAGACCCAGTCAACCTCCAACCATGGGTCCTAGCCAATAACAAGAAGTAAGGCCCAACATAGGCCAAGATCAACCACCATCGCCCTAAGACTATAGAACATCGATGAGTCATTTGAGGGCCATTGTTGAGACAGTCAATTGGGAAAGTTGTGATGATGCAAACCTCTTCCGCATCATCAATGATGCCAGGTAGCCTACTATTTCATTGGATCGCACAATGGGTAAAGTATCCATTCACACAGGAGGGGGGAAAAGTAGATGGTCACAACAGATCTCAAGAAACATGACATATTTCCAGGTGTAGTTAGAGACTGGTGAAGGGGCCACTATGATGGTCATGAAACACCAGAATGCTATGGGAGCTGTATATGTGGTTACAGATCACATCAAAGAATCCTTCAATGTACCTATTGTGCCACTGGAAAATCTCTCAAGAGCATGGGATGCTCAAACTTTGGCCGGAACCTCAATGACTCCTGCAGAACATGAGGATGCACTTGATAGATTGCTTCAAATAGGACAAGTAATGAAATCCCTGTTTGACATCCCTCAAGATGTTACAGCAATTCAGTCAAACCTCATTTCGACAAAGGGGAAGCTAGTCTTAACAGAAGTAAGGGTAGAGCATGCTAAAGCTGAAGTGCAGAAACTACAAGAGTAGCTCATGGCCTTACAAGAAGCACAACAGGACCCTTTGCAATTTTTTCCCACATACTAGCTAGAAAAATTTAGAACTGAGTGACTAAAAAAGTTAATCATGGAGAATAAAAGGCTGTTTAGGATGCCTCTACAACATAGGCGCAAACTCATGTGCATCTTAAGGCACTCAAAGCCTTGTAAGAAGAAAATAAACAGCTTGCAACTGACAATCTTTAGTTGACCATTGTAGAAAAGCAAAAGAACATTCTTGATGAACACTTTCATCAATTATGAGAATAACTCATCTGAGTCAACTATGACGTGAGCCGTTTAGCCAGAGAAAATCAAACCCTCTCGATGGAGGAGGTACGCACTTTTCGTCAAAAGTCAACAATTGAGATCAATGTGTGGAAGAACGAGGCTAAATGACATGAGAAGCTCAAGGAGCACTTCTATGATTAGATGGGGATGTATAAAAAAATCCTTGAAAAATAGATCCATATGGCTAAGACCCAAATCAACACTATTAGTGCTCAACACACTAATTGGTGGGCCATATTGGACACATATGCCTTTGCCCACCAAGAAGAAGTTAAGAACTGGGACCTGCAGATTTAGGACTTGATAGAGTACATGGAGTTGGTAAACCTAAGATATTTCAACCTTGACATGTTAATAGCAGGGTGCTTGAGGTCAGAGCTCGAGTAGCAGGTAGCAACCATGCACATCAAATACGAACTAGAATTTGCAGAACGCAAGAAGTTGTTAGAAAAATTGGATGTTGCAAATTCTAAACTTCAGGTGGTAAAATCCAGCTACCAGGGATAGAAAGATGTCACAACTAAATTGGCTCGATGGCTAATAGACCTTTATGAATACAAGAACAAAGCTAGACCCTATGAGGAGGAACGACGGGTGTTTTTGGCTTGGTATGTCAAGGCCAACCAGATGTTCCCGCAACTACCCTGTCTGTGGGAGATGCCAACTCTATCAAACATTGAAACATTAGCATGGATAGCACAAGACCCTCAGATTGAAGAGGAGAAGCTCTAGGCCATACTTCAACGTCATCAAGCCTCAAAGCCTGGAGCACAAGAAAAAGGAAAGGCACCAATGGAGGAGCCACTACCACCAGGAACTACATGAGTTCCAAATTTTTGTAGTTGTATCATATTCTATGTTGTGTCTTTATTTTTTTTTCTTCCCACATTGCGATATCATTCCATTTTTCCATCTAATATGCAATATTGCATCCCCCATGATATTGTGTACGTGATATCGCGTCTTCCCCTACGATATCGCAGTCCACCGCCAGTTCTATAAATAAGAGGTGACTCTCCCTTATTAGACAAGTAGAGTTAGACAGTAGTAAAAATCTGGTAGTTTGATCCCTCCAGAGATAGATTATTATTCCATTATCTACCCATAGTATGATGAATGTAATTGTACGACATCCTTAATTCGAGTGTGATGTACTTGGACACGCACATGACCGAAAATAAAGATCGAGATTACTTCATCATTACAACATTCACTTTGTTTATTTATTTATTTAATTGTTATTTACTACTTTCCTAATTAGTCTCTCTCACCCTTATCTCATGTTAAACTGTGGAATGAGTACAACTTGATTACGAGCATTTAAGTGTGACTACTTGGTAACCTAGTAGCGTAACTAGGATCTGCACTTGGTAATCCCAGTGGTAGTCGTGCATGAAGTCCAAGATGTGTACGGATAATAAAGGAACGAATGCTCATCGCACTTAGGCTAGATTAGATTCTTTTACCCTTTCTCTCTTAGCTTAGATAATATTACTTTCCATTGCCCTCAGGAGTAGCATTAGATTAGGAACACATCATACACCTCACTCTGGACTAAACCATACATGACAAATATAATACTAGTCCAGGTGGGAAGACAACAAACTGCGACCTAAGGACAACTGTTTAGGTGCCAAAACTAGTCCATCTATGGAGTTTGACCGAATCACATGTGAAAATGCTCGTATTCGTATGGTTGAGTGTAGGGGTACCTCACCACTCATCACTCATGAACACAATTACCCAGTGCATGATTTGGAACTTGCAACAGTGGTCCATGCTTGGCAAATATGGAGACATTATTTGTATGAAAAGAAATTTAGAGTATGGTTAGGTCATCAAAGTTTCAAATACATTTTCAACCAGCCTAATTTAAACATGAGGCAAAGACGTTGGTTAGAATTCTTATGTGACTATGATTTTGAGCTCCTTTATCACGAGGGTAGATGAAATAAGGTGGAAAATGCTCTTAGTCGAAGGAAGTATGTTAAGGGAACCTTTTTATTTTAGAGTAAAATTGTTGATTTGATTAGAAATGAACTAGAAAATGATAAGTTATTTGATAAGAAATTTGAAAATAAGAACCTAGGTCAATTGGAATATAGATTTAAAATTACTACTAATGATTTGCTACTTTTACAAGATCATTTATATGTTCCAACCAATGCATAACTTAGAAATTTGGTAATGTAAGAACACCATGAAATAGTTTATACAAGTCATCCCAGGGTAACAAAAATGCTACATGGAATCAAAAAATAATTTTGGTGGCTTGGAATGAAAAAAGATGTTGCTGAGTTTGTGGCAAGCTGTTTAACATGTCAGCAAGTTAAGGCTAAACATCAAGTACCAGCAAGTCTTTTACAATCATACAATATTCCAGAATGGAAATGGGATGAGATTGGAATAGATTTTATTATTGGGTTACCTAAAGTTCTTGGAGGATATGATTCCATAATGGTGGTATTTGATAGGCTGACAAAGTCAACACACTTTATCAAAGTGAAATTAGATTACAATGCTAGAAAGATTGCAGAAATTTATATTCAAGAAAATCATTTTAGATAGGCATCCAAAGTTTACATCTCATTTTTGGCAAGCTATATAGCAAGCTCTTAGAATAAAACTAAATTTTAACAAAGCCTGTCATCCACAAACTAATGGTCACGCTGAAAGAACAAATCAAGTGGTAGAAGATCTTTCAAGAACTAGTGTATTGGATCATCATAAAATTTGGGATAAGGTATGGCCCTTGGTAGAATTTTCCTAAAATAATAGCTACGAAAGTAGCATTCAAATGGCACCTTATGAAGTCTTGTATGGTAGAAAATGTAGAGTTCCTAGCTCTTGGGATTAGTTTAAGAAAAATTTGATTTTTGGGCCTGAGATGGTTTTGGATTTGTAGCTAAAGGTAAATCAAATTAAAGAGAGACTAAAGCAAGCACAAGATAGAAAAAAGAGATACGAACATAATAGAAGGGATCTAGAATTTTTTTTTGGAGATAAAGTATTCCTAAAACTTCAACCCTTTAAACATGTCATTAGAGGTGTTAAAGGAACAAACTTAAACCTAGATTTATTGGCCCTTTTGAAATCTTAGAGAAAATTGGTCCTATTGCTTATAGAATAGCTTTACCTCCTAGTTTATCATCTTTACATAATTTTTTTCATTTTTCTATGTTAAGGAGGTATGTTTATGATTCTAAGCATTGTTTGTGATGGGGAAACCTTTAGGTTAGCCTAAATTGTACCTTCCAAGTTCAACCAATCCAGATTTCAAACCAAAGGATGCTCAATCTTAGGCACTGTACACTACACCAAGTTCACTTGATTGGAATGAGGATGGACTTAAAACCTCTTAGAATATGGAGGATGTGGTTAGAAATAGCTACCCTCACCTATTTAAACATTTTCTTAAGGAAATGTCTTAATGGAAGGAAGATGTAACGAACCACTTTTCCTTGAGTTTTAGCATTAACGATTATAATATTCTTTCTTTGTGTGTTTGTGCATGTTTTGTCGACAAGTTGTGTGTGTGCTTTGTTTTGACTATGGTGGAAATGGCTAATCAGAATAGTAATAAATTTGTTAACTATATTGTTATATGTATTATGATTAAATGTTTAAATACTTTATGCATAAGAAATATGATTTAAAATACATTGTGGGAATGTTTTAAAATAATGATAATAAATAATATATAGGAAAACAAAATATTTTATATTCTATTTCAACAAAGATGTTTAGAAATAAAATAAAAATAGAGAAAAATGTTCTAAGGTGTTCCTCAAGAGCTAAAATAGGTATGTTGAGATGCAAAAGAATGCTCATATTGAGGCACTTAGCCTATGAATCAAGTTAGAGAAACCTGACCAATGAATCAGGGATATTGTGTGTAAATACTATAGCTTTATATTTTATTTTTTATTTTATTTTATCTAAATGTGATGTATTAATCTTTTTAGTATGAAATAGTAGAGTATAAGTACCCTCTCCATTGCTAGAGAAAGGTCACATGATAACCTTTCAAGGCTCATAAGACGATGGGAAAATCCACATCACAAAGGACCTAAAAAAGAAGGTGCCTTATTTGATTATGTATCATGAGTTTCCCTTATCATGAATCTATTTTAAAACTTTTTTCCTTGCATATTATGACAATTCTAAATGATAAAGAGATAAATATTGTGATGGAATGTTTTGTAATTATCAAGAAGAATTAAACTTGAGATCTAGCAAATTCTCAATTCTGAAATATCAAAAATTGTTGATTTAGGAATTAAACCTACAACCTATGAATATACATATTTTATTAATTTTTTATAGCAATCATATAGAGAATTGAACTCATAACTCATTACTAAAAGAGAGAGAGAGAAAAAAAACTTTAAAAAGAAAAAAAAAGAATACAAATAGTCTCCAAGAAGTTTGTTATAAGAACCTATTATTCTTTATTCCACCTACAAGTAAGGAGAAGAGGAGAGGAAAAAAACCACAAAAGGTAAAAGTAGCTGAGCATAACATAAAAAAAGGGATACAGCAACAGGGAGTGTGGCTAGGAAGGAAGAGAAGACTATGGCTACTACAAGAGATAAAATGAGTGTAGCATAGCAATCCAATATTCTAATAATTATTCCTAATAAGCAAGATATCTAAGAAAAGATGTAAAATGATCCATCTCTATTATGTTTGATAATGGCTAGTAAGGGATAATTTTCTCAAACTTCTCTCTTCTTATTTTTCTAACCACCTTGACAATGCTTGTATGAAAATATCAAGATTGTTATTTTAAGCTTAGATTTTTGAAGCCTTTATTATCTTTTTTTGGATCTCTCTACCCATACTTTGCACTCTCACACCTAAATGAGTTGGTTGATAGTTGTTTCTATAATGATTGAAAAACACCCATACTGATTTGGGGTATTTTTGGCAATAGATTACCAACAGGGGTTAAGGATCCCTAATATGAGGATTGGTACTGCCTATAGAAAGTGAGAGTATCATTGGGCCCATGGATAATTGTGAATGTTTTAAGATTGTTGAATTCTTGGATCTTGGTTGGAATTTGGTTGATTAACCCTCTCCCTTTGAATGCATAAATCTTGGATATGAATCTTCAATTATACCTTTTTTTCCCTATACCTTCTCAAGTCTAATTTTGATATATTTCTATAAGTTGATGGAGTGGGGAAAAACATAGGATGGTAATTTATGGTTGAGATTTATTTATCTTTTCTATTGAACATATGAATTTCCTAATTAAATGATTAATGGTAAAATGGTTACAAGAGTTAAATTCAGATGATCTTGTTTTGTGTGCTGTTGGAAGTTATAAAATATTATTATGTGATTTTACAAATCTGAGATTATTAATTTATCTATTTTTGTGGTCATTTCTTTGATTTACAAATGTGTAAATGATCCTAATTAGATATATCTTTTTAGGTTAAATAAAAAAAAGTTTGATCTTTTTTGATTTGATGAATCTTACACAGATATTTTACTATAGCTATTTATTTATAAAATTATCTCTTAATTCTTAAAATTAATATTGATTGACTTATTTTAGAGTTAGATCTAGGCATTGTTGATTTAATTTTAGTTTTATAGGTTAATGTTAGTTTCATTGTTGTAGAAAGAAAGGCACATGTGCATTTTCTTCTTTCAACTAGCTTTCTTTTTGGGGGGCCTCGAGTGCTAGCTCTTGCTCCCTATGAATGGGTATTATAACCATCTTCCCCATGACTGATTTGGAAGGAGGAGATCCAAAAAATTGAGTGTGGTTATCCATCCATTGAGGTATTTGTTACATTAGCTTTCTTGGGTGCATGGAAATGTTTTACTTGTTGGATGTTGACCAACTACTTTTTATTTGGGCTCTCAAGATTGGATGTTGTCATGGCCCTAGAAGGAAAGCTTTTGTCAATTATATAAGGTCCCTTCCACAATGCTTGGGATTTTTTTTCTAAAGTACATGTATGAGGTTCTAGTAGAGAACCTTATCTCCCAGTTGAAATTTTACTTTTTGAATTATTAGGGCATGTCATTGCTTGTTGAATGCCTTGTGCACTTCATTAAAAGATAGGACCACTAATCGATTTTCATCTAGCACATTGAGGTTGATCAATCTTTCTTTTTGTGCTAAACTTAGGTCAAGGTTTAGTTCATAGGTTTTTGAGAGTGTAGCAAGCTCAAATTGAATTGGGAGCTTTGGAAGTTTTCTGTACACTAGCTCATAGGGAGAGTAGGCAATAGGAAGTTTCCATGTTGAGTAATAAGCCCAAAGGGCATTATTGATTTTTGTGAACCAATCTCTCCTATATTTGCTTATGGTTCTTGTTAGGATTATTTTCATCTCCTTAATAGTTACCTCTACTTGACTGCTAGATTGGGGGTTATAGGATCTTGTTGATTTATGTTCAACCCCCAAACTAAGTTCCATTGTCAAAAATTAGTGCACATAGAACCCCAAACCTGTTTACAACTTTTTGTCATACAAATCTAGTAGTAGTGAATGATGTACAATTGATGAAGGCTACTACTTCTATCCATTTAGTGCAATAGTTGATTGCTATGATGATATACCCCTTTCCATTGGGAATGGATGTGATGGTACCCATGAAGTCAATGCCCCATATTTCAAAGGGTTCTCGTGATTATATTCATTATTGAGGACCCTCCTTCATGCAATCATCCCACCATCTCTTTAACAACATTCAAAAGATCAAAAAAATTGGTGGATGTCCCTAAAGATTGTAGGTCAATAGTATCTTGCCATTAGGATTTTTATGGTTGTACATCTCCCTACATAGTGGCCTTTGCAAGGGCCTTCATGAGCATCCTAAAGAACATGTAGTTAATCCACATCATGGATACACCAATGAACTAGGTCATCAGTGCACACCTTGTGAAGGTGTCCATTGATTTCCATGAAGTATTTTACCTAATGAAGAAATTGTTGTTTCTTCCTAATGTATAGATCTTGTGGCATCTCCTGAGTGAGAAGCTAAGTAAGGATCCCATCATACCATTTTTTTAGTAGGCACTTGATCATTTATTGCTCCTATAAAGAGGAGTTCATGTAGAAATTGATCAGAGAGTGGGCTCTCCTTCTCTTTATTATTTCATCTTAATTGAGAGAGATGGACAATGACCACATTCTCAATTTATTTTTTATCTACCATTTGATAGCCACTATATGATATGAGGGCTCACCATTGGTTTATTCATTATGAAGTAGATGGCACTATGATCTGTATGCATAAATACTTTATATCTAAGAACATAGTGCCTAAACTTTTCAAGAGCATACACAACTACCATTAGTTCTTTCTCAGTTGTGATGTAACTCAACTATGAATCCACAATGCTTCAACTTGTGTAGTAAATGTAATATGGATGCTTCTTATCTTCCAGCTATGTAAGCATAACTCCCAAGGCATAGTTAGATGCATTGATCATTATGTGAAATGGTCTGGACTAGTCTGGTGCCCATAGAATTGGAGTTTCTATGAGCTTTTCCTTTAGTTGTTGGAATGCTTATTTGCATTCCTTGGTCCAAATTAATGAAGAATCTTTCTTTGTAAGCTCAACCAATAGCTTTGTTATCTTAGAAAAATTTTCCATGAACCACTAGTAGTATCTAGTGTGTCAAAGGAATGATCAGATGTCTTTGAATATCTCCTATTAACATGTGATTCCTTGGATGACCCTTATCTTGTCAAGGTCTATCTCAATCCCTTCTTGTGAAATTTGGTGTCCCAATACTATGCCCTCTTGGTCCATTAGATGGCTTTTCTACCAATTGAGCCTGAGGTTTGTTTCAACACATATTTTCAAAACCTACTCAAAGTGATCTAGGACTTTCTCAAATGTAGCCCGATAGGTAGAGAAGTCATCCATAAAGACTCCTACTTCACTACCAATATGTTTTTAAAAAATACTAAGGATTCAGGGCCATTTCATAGACCAAATGGCATCTTACAATATGAAAAAAGTCCCCCATAGACTTGTGAATGTTGTCCTGGCCTGATCTTTAGGTGCAATCTAGATTTGGTTATAGGCACTATAACCATCCAAGAAGCTATAATAGCAATTCCTAGAAATGGTGTTCAACACTTGGTCCACAAATGATAATGGAAAATGATTTAAATTTTGTTATGTTCAATAGCCTAAAGTTGATGTAGACTTGCCACTTGCCACCTTTCTTTGACATAATTATGAGTGGGCAAACCCACCCACTATCTCCAATGGGATAGATGAACCTCACCTTAAGGAGTTGCTTTATTTCCTCTTTGATGATTTTCTTTAGCTTGGGATTTAGCCATCACTATAGTTTCCTTCTTACCTTTATGGATATGTTAGAGTAAATATGATGCTAGCATATCCTTGGATCAATTCTAGTTAGTTTGGGATATGACCAAGAAAAGGCTATTGGCCATTTGTTGACCACCTGAAATAACTTGTCTTTTTGTTCAGGAGCAAGATGTTCATTGATTATAACTAACTTACCATTATCTAAAAATGCATACTTCATGTCGGCTGGTAAAGTTTTTAACTATAGGGGTTCTTACTTGAAATTATCAAGGATTTCCAACTCTCCCCAAAAGGTATCATCATCTTCATCATCAGAGAGTTGGTGATGAACTTCCTCAAGCTCATGCATACCTTCAATATAAGCACATGTTAGACTCTTAGAGGGTTCCATGCATAGTATGCTATTATTTGAGTTAGTTGTCAGCCATTGGGTACCCTCTTATTTTGTGGCTACTATGTACATGCACCATTGGATATTAGTTTCATGCATAAACTGATTACATGCTTTGAGGAATGTACTTTTAATGGACCAGGTTTTTTGCACATAATTGCACCCATTATCACAATACACAATGCATGGAATACGTTTCTTCTCTAGTTGTCCAAATTCATTTCCTTGGAGATTTCCAAAGAGAGGCCCTTGATGCCCATTCATGCATCAACAATGCTTAACCAAGCCCTTCCCATGATGATGGGAAAGTCAACTTTGTAGTTCTCTACCTTGATCATCAGAAAATTGACAAGATAGAACCACCCAAAAACTATGATCACAATGTCCTTCACTAATCACAAAGAAATAATGATTGACTAGTTTGTCAATTCCAAATGGATATTACTCCTCTTGAGAGGTGGTAGGTTCCAAGCCTTATACATGTCATGGGAGATGAGATTGACACTGAAACCAGAGTCAAGAAGAACCTTGCATGGCTCATGTCCAATGATGTACAAATAAATAAGAGGACTTCTTGAATCAAATCTTTTTATGGAAATTTTTCCAACCTTGATCCAATCAAAAAATAGCATGAGTTAACATTACAATGCAGATCTAAGGTGGTGTTTGGTTTGAAAAGTGCTTGAATGTGTTTGATGTAGAGAATGAGGGTGTTGAAGATATAGGGCAACTAGCCACATTAGGTTGTGAGGGTTTAGAAGGACTAGTGGGTCAGAAAAATTTTTGTTTCTTAGATCAATTGTCCAAACCACTCAGCTGGAAAGCTAGTTGTCAATTCATAACTCTTGTAGCATTTCGTTACTGCAGCTGTGGGGAAATTTCACCTTGCATGGATGGAGAAGGAGGTAACTAGGTTGAGGGTGAAGGGATGTATGCAGATGCTATGGGTATGGGTACTCTCTTAGAGTAGATGGTGAATGACTTCAATGATACTCTAGGGGATAATAGTGATGCTGAAATGATGCATGGCTGCAGAGCTTCATGGAGAAATGGGTTGCTGAACTTAGTACCCATATGGATCTGGTTACCTATAAGGGTACTACTCTCTTAGTAGTGGCATTACCCATGATTTTGGTTGGTGCCACTATTGATATTATTCATATGATTGTGGTGGAGCTCCACTTTGAAAGTAAGCTTGTTGTTGCTTATGGAACTACCTTGGATTGCCTTGAAGATAAGGCAATCGTCTAGGTGTTTTCCTACATGCTAGTCATGGATTTAGTATGTACATCCTAGACTCTCGTAAGTGTGACACCATAGGGAAACATCCCTTAGGATTTTCATATTAATAAATGTCAGATCCATCATCATCATCATAGTTTATCTCCATAACTTCTTCAATTATAGTAGCTTTACCCTTACCTCTCTGGTAGGCACATTTAGCTTCCTTTTGCCTCCTATGGTCATGATCACTATTCTACTCTTTAGATGCTTCAACAATATTCATAGTAGTTTGGAATTTTTCATCTAAAAATTTCCATAATTTATCAACCTTTGTCAAAATATTAGAAATATATTTTTGGATGGACAAGGTTTTCCCATTCACCACCTTGTCAAGTGGTGACTCTTCCTCATCACAAAATTGGACCTCTATTTTCTAATGGAAGGGTTCTTACAATATTCTTTTGTACTTTTCCTTTTTTGCAACTCACCTTATTCTTTTGATATTAACTCCATCAACCTTTGTATTGGATGATCTCTCAGTTCTGATAGTCTTCCTTGGGTATAGAACCCTGTAGTTCTTTGGGTTTTTACTCTAAGCCCATCTATGATGTGGTAGAGTTGTTCCCTATAAGAATAATCATGACTAGGGCATCAATGTAAGAGAGAATAATAGCTATGCATGGTAGCATCTAAGTATTCATGTGTTCCCTATTTCCAACCTTGTATTTACCTTCTTAGATTAGATACTCTAGAGTACATCTAGTATTTATCATTAAATAGTTCTAGCATAGTAGTCCATCTACGAATGGATTCTAGCTCTAAGGACTCATACTAGCTTTTACCCTCCTTGATGAGTATCTTGGGATAGATTTTAAGTTTTTTCCAATTATTTTCAATGTTCTACAAGGCACAAACATCATGGAAATCTTGTAGATGTGTCTACAGATCAAAGTTATATGACCCCTCAAATCTTGGGATATTATTCATGTCTAAGTGCTTGATCTATCCTTCACATCCCTAGCTAGGATATTTACTACCTCTTCAATGTTCAACATGTTTCTAGTTGCTAATAGAGGCTCATCATCATCATTATTGCATTGTCACTAATGATTTCCTCTATTACCCCTTTGTTCATTATGGGATTGGTGATTAGTATTATTGTACCGTTGAGTACCTCCATCATGGTTATTCTTTCTAGACATCTTTCAGAACTAGAAGAAGAGGAAGAAGAGGATGCATAGGAAGAGGATGAAGAGGGAGGAGGACTGCCACCACCATGATGTCTACCAACTCCCCTTTGATTGTCATATCCATGTTCATTGATTTTCTTATTTTCTTGATGCTTTCCTAAGCTCCTTCCTTGACTATCATCTTTTCTTGAATCCAAAATGTTGATAGTAGAATCTAGATTCAAGTTCACACCTCCATCATTAGTAACCAAGGGTGGAGAATTTTCATGTTGAGATCCTTCAAAGAAAGGACCCTCATTATCATCTTGCTTTAATAGGAATAAGGGATTGGTGAACTGTTTCTCCTTCATAACCTTATCTTCTTCTAGTTTCAATCTCGCCTACATTGTGTTTTAGTGGGATGGTAGTCCTAATAGTCATAGTTATGCACAACATATTCTTCTTGAAGATTGTGGATGCCCAACTTCTTAAGAGTTAGAAGTAGCATCACAAGCATATATTGATCGAGAGGCATTACAATATTACCTTTCATATCAGGCCATCATAGTTGTTCATCCTGATGTAGGATGAAGGTGAAGTTAAGCACATACTCATCTAGATGAGTATATACCACTTTGCACTCCTGTGGGATTAGCAATTTAACATCATCACACCTGTGACAATAAGAAGACATTTTGAAAAATAACTAAAATTATCAATGTGCTTTGGTGATTATATAATTGAGAATGATGTTGACCTTGGGGTTTGTCGAATGATATTAATAATGTTCACTAATCCTAGATAGTGCATGTTTCAAAAAAAGAGAGTCCTTAGCAAGAGTGCCAATGATAAATGGTTGAGGTAACCTTATGCCCAACCATATGAATCATGAAGCATTCACATGCGATTTGGTCAAATTCCATAGACTCTATAGTTTCTGGTACACTAGTCTTCTAGGAAGTGAACCTTGCCCTAAAGGTTGTTCATTGTCTTCCCAATTACACTTGTGATGCACATGGTATGGTTAAGTGATTCGAGGCATATGATTTTTATTGTTTTATGTTTTATGTTCTTTGGTGTTTAGAGTAGAGAGATGAAATAATTTAACTAATTTAATTTAATTACCTAACTATTCTCTAACTAGTCCTAACATAAGCATCCAGTCCCACTTTTTGTACATGTCCTAAACCCATGTATCCACTACTCAGTTACCAAGCACTATGCTACTAAGCAGACTAAGCGATAATGCTACTAGGATTACCAAGCAAATATGTGTTTACGGTCGAAGCGATTGTACTTATGTGTTTAATCTATTTAGCTTAATTAATTAATTAATCACCTAAGGTATAATTTAACTTAATTTTAGCTTAATTAATGACATAATTAATTATGAGAATCAATGCATAAACAAATCATTAATCTATTCTAAGTGCTACAAGGTTTAATCAAAAGGCTCATCTTTATTGCATACACATTAGTGTGGTTTAGGTACAATAGTGCTCGAATAAAGATTTGTACACTTTCTAACTCATGCTATGGGCACTTAGATAAATATTATAACTTTTGAATGGACAAAATATAAAAGCTCTATTGCTACTATGACTTTAATTATTCATAAACACGACTGGGAGCTCATATTTATAGTTTTTGCTATAATACTACATCGACGAAGCCCTCGTAGATGTAGCAAATGCTATATCAACATGGCTCCATCGATGGGGCAACACCACATAAATGGGACCCCATTAATGTGACACTTTGAAGCTCATCAAATGGTTTGGAAGATTTCATTGATTTGGTACTTTAATAGTTGCTACAAATTCTAAGTGCCACACTTAGAAGACTTGGGAGAAAATAGCTTCAACACTGAGATTTGAAGTGTGAAATATTCCAATATTCTCCAAATTAGATAAGAAAAAGCCTTTAAGTAGGAAATAAAATCATATTTTCATTGATCTTATGGATGTTTAAGAAAATAACAAGCCTTAAATATCAGTTTCTAATGGAAAGTTTCTATTACCAATGTCACAAATTGGCTCTTCTAAACCAATGTATAAACCAACTTGGAAAGATTGAAACCTTGGTAATATGTTGGCTACAAGAATGTCAACATATTTAGAAAACATGAAGAAGGTATGATTAGTAATTAACCATCTCAAATCCAAGTTATAAACATCTGTAGGATCCCGTCAAAGTTGAAAATTTCATAATGTTCCAATACATAGAAAATTAGCATAAAAAAGTCTATACATTAGAAGTCAAAAGTATTCATGTTGGAATTCTATTTCAATTATGTTGAACAACATGAATACCAATGTGAAATATCATGAGAACTTCACATCCTTACTAAGTAACCTCATACCTTGCTGATGAGACGTGATATGCACAAGCCGCGATATCGCGTACACGATATCGCGACTGCCGCGATATCGTGATCCGCCGCCAAATCTATAAATAAGAGGTAGCACTCCCCTCATTTCCATATAGAGGTTAGAAGTAGTGAAGCTTTGGCAAATTGATCATCCCAGAGATAGAATATTTTCCATGTGCCTGTAGTAGGAGTCCCCTAAGTGAATGGTTCTTTATTCAAGCAGCTTTGTACCTAAACGCAAGTTGTGTACGGAAATAAAGATGAGCTTTGTGGATAAACCTTTACAGTACATGGATAGGTTCNTCACACTTAGGCTAGTTAGGTGCCTCAGTACGACTGCTTCAAGCACATGCGTTACATGTGGTAATCCCAGTAATGATTAGAGTTTGGTAGCCACAGTTGCATAGTTCAAGGTGTGTACGGTAAGTGGGAACGGATGCTGACGCTAGTAAATTTAGACTTAGGAAATTAGTTAGCATAGTTAGTTCTCTCAACCCTTCACCCCTTAACATAGGAGATAAACCTAAAAAGACCAAAAAAATCATATACCTCAGACTTACTTAACCATACACCGTGACAACAACAAGTAAGTCTAGGAAGACAACGATTAATTAACCCCAAGTGTTCCTTGTGGCGTTTAGGCATTTAGTCTATGGAGTTCAACCGGATTACGTGTGCTATGCTCGTTTTGTATGGTTGAGTGTAGGGGTACCTCACCACTCATCATTGGCACCGTTGTCAGGGACTAAGTGTTTGTACGCCAATTAGAACATTAGGAAATCTTTCACATCGTTGTGAGCCTTAACGAACCTTTGGGTTAATTAGTTAAATAAGAAAATATATAACGGTGAATAGCACACCAATAAAATGGCTTCTTCTCATAAGGTTAACTCACCTAAGGATAATACGGAAGACAGTCAGCAACATACACATAACCTAAACCAGCCAAGTCCTAAACAGTATAAGATAGTTTATACTCATCTCGATGAGTATATTCCTGATTACACTTTTATCCTCCATTAGGATGAACAGTTGAGCTGGAGAGATTTATTTGGTAACATAGTTTTACCACCAGATCGAGCTGTTCCGAACATGCTCTTCCGTGCCTTAGCACAGATTAGCATGTAGGACTTATTCGTTGAATATGTTGCTGAAGAACATGATATAAGGGATTATCATCCCACCACTTTACAACGTATGAGGGACGAAAGGCAGGAGAGCCAACATTCATTGTTGAAGAGCAAGGTCCCCCATGTCCTTAGCAAAATAGGAGACGAGGAACCCTTCATGATGGGTTTCTTAGGAAATGATGTTCCTCCTCCTCACAATGATGAAGAGGTTAGGCATCAGAGCCTTCAATCAACTGTACATGCTATGGGCTTTGATCCCCGTGAACACCAACTGTTCACAGTAGGAACAACCACTCACACTAAGGATGGGCACTTTGATCGTCACAACGATCGAGGCTGAAGCAGCCAAAGAGAAGGTAAGAAACATCGCCATGGTGATGGATCCCCTTCCTCTTCTTCTTTATCTCACCATTCACACTCTCCTTCCACATCTGGGTGCAACCATCATGAGCACAATGGGGAGAGGGTAAAAGTAAGGAAGATGAAAGACCTCGATAGGAAGGTTGGGAGTTAGGACAAGGGCAAGGACGTAGGGAGAGTAGGGAACCACCACGAAGACATCACAGACGTCATGATAGGGATGATCATGATGAACCTCTACTCACAACCCGAAGCATGCTATACATCACAGAGGTAGTTAAGATCCCTACAAGGCACTTAAAAGATAGCAGGATCAAGCGTTTGGACATAAATAATATCCCACGTTTTAAAGGGGGATACAACACTGATCCTCAACATCATTTACAGGCATTCCACGATGCCTGTGCCTTGCAAAATATAGATAATGAGTGGAAGAAGCTTAAGTTGTTCCCAAGAACACTCACCAAATAAGCAGAGAGTTGGTACTAGTCCTTAGAACCGGAAACCATCAAGAGGTGTAGTACGATGCTTGAATTGTTCAACAACAAATATCAGACGTACTCCAGAGTGTCCAATTTGCTTAAGCAGATCCAAGGCTGGAAACAAGGTGCTTATGAACCCTTGGATGCTTCCATGGCCTGCTACTATACATTTCTACATCGTTGCTAGGGCCATGGGTACGCTAAGTGGGATCAACTTTGCCACATCGTGGATGGGCTAAGGAATGAAATGAGAAGAACTCTTGGGAGTTACGCCCAAGGGAGACTTTCCCAACTGACAGCCCATGAAGTTGAAAGTTTGTTGGAACAAGTAGCGCAAGAAGAGGGTGAGCTACTTAAGAGGGAAAGTGTGGAGAAATACAATCGTGATCCCTCCCTTCGCAAGAAGGGAGTGTAATTCTGTGATGAGGAGGATGAGTCACCACTTGAAGAGTTGGTGAACCGGAAAATCGTGCCGATCCAAAAGTTAACAACTAAGGTATCGGCTAAGGTAGACCAAATGTGGGATTCCTTAGACTCAAGAATAGAAATAGTCTTAAAAATTGTAGAAGAGTCTAAGGTCAAGGAAAGTAGTGATAAAGGAAAGAACAAGAGGAGAAACTTAAGCCTTACACATAACAAGGGTAAGGAGAAAATTCCTATCTCTGATGAGGCTGTGAATTCTGATTTAGACGATGATAGTGGATGTGAGGTCTGCTACTATTACCATCCTAAGGGATGTTGCCCAATTATCTCACATCTATAGGAGTCTGGGGTGTATGCATTAAATCCAAGACTTAATCAATGGCAAACACCCCGAAGGTTACCTTATCCACAAGGTAACCCAAGGCAGCTCCACCAACCCTTAACATATTACCCAAGTGGAACACCTCCACAGCCTATTGGACAACATCAGCTGTGGCAATACCCACAGTCATGGGGGATGCCACCACCAACACATCAGTACCCTTACCGGTAGCCTGATCCTTATGGATATTATGTGCAGAAGCCAATTTCTCCAAGTGACTCTATGGATCACGCAACCCCCAACCGTCACTACTAAGCTCGAGAGTACTTCCAAAGGACTCCTTCTCCTCTAGGAGACTTCCTCCTCAACCGCAACAATGTCACACTGCGAGAGCTGTAAATATCCAACCTACTGCTAGTTCTGAGAACTGTAAAAAGAGAAGACCTTACTTCAGAACCAAAAGCCCAGACAAACTCTCGCAACAACAAGCGGTTGAGGCCATGTATAGGCCTCTAACCACTAACGCTTCGGAGAACCCTTCAGTCCAACAACTAAGTACGCAAACAGTTGTGTTGACACATACTGTAACTAACTGGATAAAGGTGGGCCACCTTCCCAAGAAACTATCTGACCCTGGGAACCCCTTAATTCATTTACAGATCACCGGAAATGCACCACATCGAGCTCTTCTTGACTCAGGTTCCAGAGTCAACCTAATTTCACATAAGATGTATCAAGCCTAGAACCTGCCCCAACTTAAGAAGAGTAATATACAACTGGAGC
>MNCI01030329.1:365019-379146 GCA_015680685.1 Gnetum montanum | reverse complement strand
ATAATTCCATACCTTCCCAATATTATTGTAAGGAACTCAAGGATGAGTTTTCATTCAGTCATGGAGATATGATGAGATGCAATATGCACAAGCCGCGATATCGCATCCCCTGCGATATCGCGTCGTCCCCTACGATATCGCGTACGCGATATCGCAGTCCGCCGCCAAATCTATAAATAAGAGGTGGCACTCCCCTCATTTCCATATAGAGGTTAGAAGTAGTGAAGCTCTGGCGGATTGATCACCCCAGAGATAGAATATTTTCCATGTGCCCGTAGTAGGAGTCCCCCAAGTGAACGGTTCTTTATTCGAGTAGCTTTGTACCTGAATGCAAGTTGTGTACGGTAATAAAGATGAGCTTTGTGGATAAACCTTGCAGTACATGGATAGCTTCATTTAATANGTAATCCCAGTAACGATTAGCGTTTGGTAGCCACAGTTGCACATTTCAGGGTGTGTATGGTAAGTGGGAACGGATGCTAACGCTAGTTAATTTAGACTTAGGAAATTAGTTAGTGTAGTTAGTTCTCTCAACCCTTCACCCCTTAGCATAGGAGATAAACCTGAAAAGACCAAAAAAATCATAAACCTCGGAATTACTTAACCATACACCGTGACAACAACAAGTAAGTCTGGGAAGACAATGATTAATTAACCCCAAGTGTTCCTTGCGGCGTTTAGGCATTTAGTCTGCGGAGTTCGACCAGATCGCATGTGCTATGCTCATTTCATATGGTTGAGTGTAGGGGTACCTCACCACTCATCACTTGCAAAACATGGTTCCAAAAGCTACCAATCATGCCCCCAAAGCCTAAGCACTAAGGTGGAAATTCAAAAGCACTTAGAGCTTGTTGAAACCTATTCAAAGCCTTTCAAACTTGGTATTTACATTGGTGGTTATGTTAGTTACATTGGAAAATTTAAATAATAATGTGATAACATAAATAAGACTAATTTTTGATTTTTATAGGCTCATAAACCATCAATCTTGCTCTAGAACCCAAGGCGTAGACAGAAGATTGTAAGGCTAGAAAATTAAATCAAAAGGCTTTGAAATTGGCCAATATGGACTCCACACTTTGAATAATACTATGAATTACATTGGGAAATGTGAATACCAATGTAAGAGCACAAAAACATGTCAATCTTAGCTTAAATAACCTCAAAAACCATCGATTTTTAGCCAAAACCCTAGCCACTACACTAGGAGAATGGAGAAGTCAAAAACCATTTTGAATGGCCTCCAAATTGAGTGAAAATTAGTATGCACATTGAAAATATATGTCAAATTAATTGGCCAATGTCACTATCAATGTGAGAACACAAGAAAAGCCAATAATTGGTCAATATGACCCCTAAAACTCTAGATCTTCCTCCAGAACCCTAGTGGCTACACTAGGAGATTGAGGAGATTAAAGCCATGTTAAAATATGCTTAAAAAGGTCAAATTTGATTTAATATGTGGAGGATTAAGTTCCAAAATTTTCAAGACCATTCGAGATAATGTATGGGCCTAGAAAAGCCTCCAAATAAATCAATGTTTCCTCAAAAAATATAGATCCCCCTCTACCTCCCCTGCATTGACATGGGATTTTAGAGGAGCCAAAGATGTGGTCGAAACTTTGTCAAAGCTTCTCACAAAACTAAATTACATTGGAAAATAGGCCCATTACATTGCGAAAGCATAGAGTACAATTTTATGAAATCAAAAATTAGTTACTTCATTCCAAATAACTTTAGAATTACAAATTTCCTTAGCAAACCCTAGGCACTACAGTAGAAGGCTTAAAACTACTAAAACTTGATCAAAATAGATTTTCCAACATGGAACACAATTTAATTACGTTTGAAATCACCCCACATATGTTGGCCTATGTGCATACCAATGTACAAAACCTCTACCACCCAAACCAAGTCAAAACATGCTCAAACACTACCAAATTGGGTCCTACATGCCCAAAGCTTGACCTAAAATGATAACAAGCTACCCTAGAGGGTTTTGCAACCCCAAAATTAATTCCAAACTATCATTCACATTGTGATAATGAACCATTCGCATTTTGAAAACAAGTTTTTATTATTTTAAAAAAATATTTTTGGCATAAAAAATCACATTTCTAGCAATATATTGCTAGTTTTTACAAGATTTTTCTATTTTTATAAGATTTTTTCTTATTTTATTAATTATTGATATTTTTTTATTATTTTACAATTTAAAATATATTTTCTCTTGATTTTTTATTATTTTGACACTTTACAAATTGTTTTTTATAGATATTTACTAGTTTTGATAGCTTACCACCTATTTTCCTTAGCTTTTTGCCAATTTTGATAATTAGAAACCTATTTTCTGCAAGTTTTCATTTATTTTGGTAGTTTACAATTTATTTCCATTGGATTGTTTTTGTTTCAATTATAAAAATATTAAATAAAAATAAGTTATTTTTATTTTTACTATTTCTAGCCTGGTGCAACCTTACTTGACCAAGCTTAAACTAGTCAACATCATTTGATCTCATTTGATATAATTTGGTATCATTTGATAACATTTTGTACCATTTTTGGCATAGTCTAACCTTGTTTCTCCCTAGCTGACATTTTTTTGCACCATTTTCACATCATTTGGTGTTAGGTTTTCATAGTTTTGTCTTTAGTTGGCATTGTTGGACACTATTCAACAACATTTTATACTATCTTGACATCATTTCTCATCACTGCAACCTCATTTCATATCATTTTGTACCATCTTAGCCTCATTTGGTGTCATTTGGCATCATTTTACATAATTTTGAAATCGTTTGACCATGTTTAGCCTCATTTTAGCATCATTTGATGTCATTTTGCACCATTATTTACTTTATTAGACCTTGCTTAGCCATGTTTGACATCATTTGATGTAATTTGACAAAATTAATGGCACGTTCAACCTCATTTAGTATATTTTGGATTATTTTGACTCTTATTTGGCCTTTACTCTACATCATTTGGCATCATTTGGCGTTGGTTCCATCTTGTTCCACCTTGATTTACCTTTCGTAGGCTTTGTTTATCATGTTATGAACTTATCCTACCTTTTCTAGCCTTGCTCTACTATGTTTTGCCTTACTTTGCCTTAATTTTACTCTATTATTACAACTATTTCTGCATTATTTTAACATGGTTTAACAAAAATATATCATGTAGATACCACTTGATGTACTTATGTTGACATATGTAGGATTAAGCTAAGGAGATATGGAATCAATTTGACTAGTCTTGGAGCTTAAGTAGACTCTTATTGTGATGTTGATTTGACCAAGTTAACATTGAATGCGTAAATTGAGGGCTTGAGAGCCTTTGACCATATAGCCTCAACACTCTAGAATGGTCTGACTACCCTTAACCTTAAAAGTTGATACATCATAAAGGGTTCCTTGGTTAAATTCTTCATTTCAAACCATAATAGTGAGGAGAAAACCTTAAAACCATGTTTCTTAGTAGAACCTTAGTCTACTCAAAACATCATCAATCCCCTACATGGAAACATGAAATTTTTCAGATAGCCTTGATTACGTCTAATATTAACATGTTTTCTTTTAGTGTGACTAGCCTTGGTTTACAGGCTTGAACAAGCACAAGACATTGGTGGACCATGTAGCTTACAAGTAAGCCTATGTGACCTCTCATCTTTCTCTTTTGATATCTCAAGACACTACAAACATTGTATAAAATTTGTGAAACAAAATACATATTTCTCATGTTATACCAAGTGTAACCTATGACAACCTGTATCTACTTGTTATCTCATGTGACCTCATGCATTTCTTGTTCTCTTGGAGTTGTACCTATATGAAGAAGCTTGAAGTTATTACAAAGGTGTAAGTGATCACAACAGTAAGTCATCACATGACCTTGATGTACAAGATTCTATTAGCTTGTTCAACCTTACCAATAGTGCTTACCTCACATCACTTCCATTACCCTTTCAAGCCATAATCCCATAGCTAGATTATAGCCTTCCTAATCCTAATAATAATTAAGACCTATGTTTGACTTTCATGAAGCATGGCCATGTGACATCTTCCTCAACATGCTTCAATATCAAGTTCTTTGGATGTAACACATCTCATTCAATGAGAAAACAAAATCAAGTTTGGCCTTAGCAATGAAACCCAATGAAGGTTTCATACTCTCCCAAATCCCATTAAAAATCCTATCCTATAGCATGTAATATTGAATTCATAGCCCATAATATTGGAATTTTATTGCCAACATATGAATCCTAGAATGAAAATACATTACCAAAACTTGGCAGCAAAACCCATATATGTTGGCAAAATTGACAGCAAAAGGCCAAACAGGTTGGTTTCATTTCATTTGAATTTGGGCCATGAAAATAGCCCAAATATGCCATCAAATTTGGCAAGAAAATTAAAATATGTTGGTGGTTGATGGGATGTAGGTTTTGGTGGTAAACATGCCAAATACATTGACATTTTAGCCCAAAAATTTAAAATACATAGGTGGATCATGGGCTACACTTTTGGATGGTGAAAGTGCCAAATACATTGGTATTTTAAGCCCAAAAGATCAAAAACCTTGGTGCATCATATAATGAAAATTTTGGAGATCAAAAGCTTCTGACAAGTAGTAGAATTTGTTAGAAATTTGGTAGCAATCATGACAAAATCAACCAACAATAAATCAGAATGTGCATAATATATTTAAATCAAAGTTTACATCTTTTAAATGAATTTTGAATCATTTTTTCTTTTAACCAAACTTGAGACTTTCAAAAAAACACAAAAGTAATAGTTCACAACCATTTTCTATCCAACAAAGATCATCTAGAGCAAAGAGAACTAGAGGTAGATAAGGCTTTAAGAGTAGATCATGTGAGATAAATTGGTTCATATTAGATTGTAGAACACACCTTACTATCTACATCAAGTTTTCAAGAATATTTTAGATTCTCAAGCTATTAAAGTTCATAATCTATACTCTCTTAACCATTGTTTTTTAAAAAAAATTCATAACAATTAATATAGAATTTGCAATTTATTTTTTTTCATATTATTTTTCTTCTCTTCGTTTCTTGGATTTTGGTGCTTGGGTTCTCATTTCATTTACATTATTTTAATATCAATAATCAACATTCAAGTTCTCAAGTGATCGACAAGACCATTTGAGATACTTTAGATCCTTTTTAGAGGCCCATGGATTTGGGGTTAAACTTTTTTGTACTAAAATTTTTGGTTGTCTAGCATTAATTTTTTTCATCACTATCATTATAATGAAATTTAAGATCTTTAAAAGATAACTAAAGTAGACTAGAGTGATAGTGATGATGACATTAGAGGTTACTAACCATGGGCATTCTAAAATGATTGAAAAGGAATAAGAGTGTTGGATTTATAAAACACAAAATTGGTTGGGTAAACATGATTTCTAGTTTGGACTAATACTTATTTAATTATGCCTTTGGGGTTGATCAATAAAGCATTAACTAATAAGATAGTCATATAAGTTTGAGCAATATTTTGTAAGCCCAATTTTTGTATTAGAAAGGATGGTATAATTTTGATGCTTGTATCTAGG
The DNA here is from genome assembly GCA_015680685.1 of Gnetum montanum. Lineage (NCBI taxonomy): Eukaryota > Viridiplantae > Streptophyta > Gnetopsida > Gnetales > Gnetaceae > Gnetum > Gnetum montanum. The sequence continues at coordinate 373,569 of MNCI01030329.1, read as the reverse complement.
TCTAATAATGTATGTTGAATTTCCATGCCTTTTATTTTAATCAAAATGGTGGTTGCACTAGGATCTTTATATTTAGAAATTTTATTCTTGAGAATTATAAATTCCATTGGCTAGATAGATTTTTTTATTTAGAATTTTCATTTTTTGACTTATCATTGAATAATTCCTTAAGATGTTTAGCATAGGTAGGAGTATCCTAAATGGCCTATCCTAAGGGTATATTTATGATTAACTGGTCAAATAGTTCATCCAAATTTTCTTTGTCCATTTTTTTATCTTGTAATATATTTGGAAAAGGTGATTTTTGTGGTTTGTTTTGTATAATTCCCTCTTGATTAGTTGCAGAAGTTGTTGAGGGGAGTGGCCTTGAAGTTTGACCTAAAATGGTTTCAAATTAAGAATCTAGATTGATTACCTCTAGGGTATTCTTAAAATTGATCTTAGGAGGTAGTTTTCATCTAGGAGATGTTGGTAAAGTTAAGGCTTTGCCACTTTGAATTGTAATTTAATTAATGGGTTAATTCCCATTGGCTATTTGATGAATTATTAGATTTGGTTTTGGTTAAATGGGTAATTAAATCTTGTGAAAATTATAAAAGAATCACAAAATTTCATTGTATATATCATCAACTTTTTCCTCTAAGTGATCCATTGTTCTTTCCATTTTATGTAATTAATTAGCATATTGTTATTGATATTACTACTATTAAAATATCTTAATTGATCTTAGGAGGTTCAAAATGTGGAAGTGTAGGGTAGTAAGCTATATTATGTTGGATGTTTTCATATATCTCAGTTAATTATTCATGATAGCTTAAAGTGGTATCATCTTATGTGGTAGTTTTCAATATGAACATTCTTCACATTAGCCATTAAGAAAGATGTTAGTTAATCCACTTTACAAGTAAATGAAGTAGTAGATCCTTCAAAGTTGGATCATGGCCAATGTTTACTTTGTTCAACTAGCACATTAAGAATTTCCTATTCTTCATTTATTGTTAATCTTAAAGTGTTACCACCACTTGAAAAATTAATGTTTTGATGATAATATGGTAGAAGTCCTACAAATATTTGAACTAATTAAGATGTAGGAAATCCATTACTTGAATTTTTAAGATATAATCCTATAAATCATTCATAAGAACTATCATAATCCTCATTATCCTTTTGGTTAAAGCTCATTAGCTTCTTCCTTATATTATATAGTCTTTCTTTAGGTAGGAATCAATGTAAGAAAGCTTTCTTAAACTCATCATACAATGTTTTCAAGATTCAAAAAGCTTGAAATCAAAAGTTGGCCTCATCTCTTCAAGTTGATTTAAAGGTTATCATTTTAGATATTTCTTCTTATTTTAGGATAAGTAAGACCAAATTCATTTTAAAATCATGAATATGAGACATTGGATCCTCATCATTAGTTTTATCAAACTTTGGAAAGATGTTAAAGTATCAAATTTTGACATCATCTCCTACTAGAAAAATTAAGGATCTTTGTGAAACTAAAGTAATTTGTTAATGTAGTTGAGAAACCATAATTGGACTTGGATAAGGAGCTTGATTTAAAAATAGTTGTTGAGTTAGAGTTCTCAAAAAGATCTTTTGAGGAATTAGCCTAGTTGTAAACAAAGGTTGACTTATTGGAGGGACATTCGTATTGGTATTTCCTTGTGTTGAGCTTTGAGTGTTTAAGGGTTAGTCATGGAGAAAGAGAAGGACTATTATTGTTTCTAGTAAATACTTTGTTATAATTGAGTTAATATGAGTACTTAATTGATCTCAAGTAGTCCTTTAAATTTATGTGTTAACTTACCAAATATTTTTTTCAAGGTTAGAACTAAGGTAGTTTGTCCAATATTTGATAATTTTTTATCAAACTCATTGTCAATTTCATTTAAAAATCAATTAATCAAAGTAGTGTCTTCAAAAATTAGTTGCTCTAAAGCTGATAGTGATTATCTTGATTCATTATGCATATTTATTGGTGATTCATCTACTCAATGAACCAAGTTCCTTAGTAAATTTATGGATGAATCTAAATTACAAATTAGGGTTTCTTATTACTTGGTTTCTTGATGAATATTATTTACAAATATACTAGATAATTAATCAAGATTTGTAGCCCTAGTATCTAATGATTCTTTTTAGGAATTCTTTGGAGTATCAAAAAAAATAACTTTCTTTTCTAATTATTCTAAAAATTATTCAAGTTCTTAAATAAGATTGGTTGTAGAACTAAAGTCCAAGGATGGGTCAAGTTTGGGTACTTCTTTTATCTTAAAGTAAATCAGAGGTGATGGTTCATGAAGTGGTTCTAAATTTATATCCTGCAAATTCTCTTGAGGGGAATTTTGGCGAGATTGAATATGAGATGTTTGTGGCACACTTTTGTTTTTACTATAGCCTTGTTATGAAAGTTCTACATGTCCTAGTGTTTTATACAAACTTTTTTCACCTACCTATGTAGCAACTCACAAAGCTTAAGAGGAAAAACTATGGCATGTCAAACTTGGTCATATGAATAAAGGATACATGTAGAGATTATTATAATCTTCTCATGGATTCTCTCATCTAAACTTAAATCATTATTTATTTTAAAATTCATGTGCCATTGGTAAATCGAATAGAACCACCTTTCCACACATAAGAAAAGCGACTGTAAAATCTATACTAGACATTATACATTTAAATGTTGGTTCATATGGTACTATAACATCATTGGATGAAGCCAAGTATTTCGTAATCTATATTGATGACTAGACATGTAAAGTATAAGTATATATCATTAAGTCTAAAATTTAATTTCTTAATACCTTAGAAAAATTCAAGGTATTGTTGGAGAAGCATATTGGTTTACCTATCATAAAGTTACAAACTGATAATGGAACCAAGTATACAAATAAAGAGTTTCAAAACTACCTTACAAATGAATTGTTATTCATCATAAGATTGTTCCATATTTCCTTAAACAAAATGCTATTGTAGAATGTAAGAATTAAACAATAGGTAAAATGGTTCAATGCATGCTAGTGTAATCAAAACTAAACAAAAGCTTTTGGGGAGAAGTCATAAGAATTATAGTGCATATTATGGATCGTTAAACTTAGAGAGGGGGATGAATAATTTTTTCAAATTAAAATACTTTGAAACAAAATGCACACCAATTTTAATGTCATTCCCCAACTTGGATAGTCCACACTCAGAGGATAGTTCTCATGCATACTTCTAGACTTTGTTACTCTCAAATGTGGTTTGAAGGGTACCACATCCTGTATAAGCTCTAAGCTCCACTCTAGAGTGATTCGACGCTACCAATCTACTCAACCCTGCTAGGTTTCAATAAGGTTAGAAAGTGATTTCCAAAATCCCATAACCTTTATAATCTTGAGCTCTGCTTTAGAGTATTACAGCATTACACCAACACTCAATCCCACAGGATGCCAACAAGCTCAAGCAAGATGCCTTCTTGCAAGAAGCATATCAACCCCACAGGGAAATAAGGGAGAACAAAAATTACAAGGTATGAATGCAAATTTGTTTGTTGATCCTTGCACTTTGAGCTACAACTCACTTTACAACAAACAAAAGATAGTACAATGAGAAGTAACAATGATTGACAAATGATTACACAATGATAGTACAAAAGCTTGCAATTTTCCCTATAAGAATGATATCTTTTTATAACTATTATGTTTTCAAGTCCATCTTGGAATTTGTACAATGGCTAGCTAATGGTCATGGAATATGTCTTCTTCATAGCTGAGACATCTTTATGCATTTGGTCTCCATTATGGGATGACATCTTTGTCTCATGAAAGACATCTTTCTACAACTAACCTTTATTTTGTGAAGACGTCATCTTATGATGAAAGGCATCTTTCTCTCTAGAAAGAAATCTATTATTTTTTAAAGAAGTATTCTTTTGTACTGCCTTCAATTCTGCCATGACATCTACTATTTCTTAGAGATGTCTTTCTTAATGTTTCTTTGCACTTTGAATTCTTCGCTTATTTTCCATAACCTTGATCTTTCACAAACCTTCTTGTCTCAATCCAAGTTCTTGTCTTGCAAACACAACGATCATACAATCATACAAACAACCTTTTCTTCCATTTTTCTTAACATTTTGACATACCAAAAGGTCCATACATATTATCAACAAATTTCTAGCATTATACCTACATTTTAAATGTCCTAATACCATGTGAACTAGAAAGAGAAACAATCTAGGATACTTACAAATTTTTGATTGCAAATTGTGTTATTCGATTAAATCATAGACTAAATTAAGCATAAAAGCAAGTGAAAGATATTTTGTATGGTATGGTCTATATACAAAAGGATATCGAATATGGAATCTTGAACTAGAAAAAGTAGTAATTACAAAAGATATGATGTTTAATGAAAAAAACTAGTGTAAGAAAGGGCCAACAATAAAACTTCTAAGAATAATACCTAACAAAATAATACTAAAGTAATACCAATCATGAAATGGAAACATGCAGAGATGAGTGTATTTCTAGTAACTGAAAAGACAATCAAAAAATAGAAAGAACCTCATTAGATGATTCACCTATAGATAATAATTTTTCTAGCACTAAAAATATTGATGATACCAATTTGAAATGGTATAGAGAATGTAAGTAGACAATTAAAAGTGCAAGAGATTAGACAAACATAGATACAATTGAACCAAGACTTACAAAAATTCAATATAATGAATTGCATCGTAATGATATTATTAGTAACATTATGATATGTAACAAAGAGACTTCTAAGTCAATTACAAAAACATTTATAATGGATCATTCAAAAAAGATAATTGAAGTAGAAATTGCAATGACGAAAACATGTAAAGTATGGAAATTAATTCTATATCTAAAATAATGAAAACCCATTAAGAACCATTAGATTTCTATGACTAGGCTGAAGTAATATGATACATTGGATAAATACAAAGCAAGATTGGTTATAAAAGAATTCTCACAAATTAAAGGTATTAATTAGAAAGAAACATTCATTTTGATATCAAGAATAATGACATTCAAAATAATGATCTTCCTATCCACTAAGTTGAAATAGAAAATTCATCAAATTGATATCAAGTCAACTTTTCTTTATGAAGATTTACAAGAAGAGATCCTCATGGAATAGCTCAAAGGATTTTTCAAGGATGAAAAGTTTGTATGAAATTTATGAAAATAAATATATGATTTTAAGTAAGCATTGAGAGTATAATATCGAAATATTGATCAATTTCTGATTAATTATGGATTTATCAAAGCTCAAAAGAATAGTAATTTATACATATTTAATGACAAAGAAAAGGTTTAGATTCTCCTAGCCTTTCATGAAGATGATATCCTTGTGGTAAAAATAGAGATCAAGATCATAGAGAAGTTTAAGCAATAATTATTCTCATAATTTGATATCTCAAATCTTTTCCTAGTACAATATTATTTAGAAATTGAGTTGAGACAAAGGATGAAATAATATTATCTCAAGAAAAGTATACAACTAATTTATTGAAGAAATATAATATGGTGGAGTGCAAAGAATCTTATATTTCTATGTCTCCTAGATTCAAAATCAACATTAAAGGAGAAATCATCGATCCTACACAATACAAACAAATCATTGATGCTCTTACGTATCTTATGAAAATAAGGCCAAATATTCAATATGTTGTTAACTAATTAACAATAACAATGAAAAGATCAAATTATCATCATATGTAATTAACCATATAGATCTTACAATACATTAAAACTATAATGTTCTATGGACTAATATTCAAAGGCTATATCAACAAAAGTTATGGAAGTGTATAGAGATGTAGATTGGGAAGGTTATATCATTAATAAAAATTCTTGTACTAGATTCCTAATTCAAGTTTATGGAAATTCTTTCAATTGGAAAAGCATTAATCAATGAGTGGTGTCTCTTTCAGCTATGAAGACTAAATATTTTGTATTATAAGAAATTAGTTAAGATGTTATATGGATTAAGTAGTTTCTTATAGAAATTAGTATTGAAGTTTCCAAATCCATTATAATTGATTATAACAACCAAGTGATAATAAAGGTTGTTTATAACCTTGTATATCATGACAAAAGTATGTTGATGTGTAGTATATCTCTACCAAGTATTAAAAAGCTACTAGATTTATAAAGGCCCTTGTCAAATAATTATTTAATGCCTTTTGAGAATATCTTTCTCTATTACCACTTCCTTGTAATCTGAAGTGAGTAGAAGAAGTGACATCTAAAGAATGTAAATATTACAAAAGAAGTTTGATGTCATGTTTAGAGTAGGCATCCTTAAACATCTTCATCATAATTCTTTTCACTTCACATTACTAAGAAAAAATCCATGGAATCAAGACAAAGACAAACTAAGAGTTAAGGAGAGTTAGATAGTAATTTATACATTATCTTAATTTGTAAAATATTATATTAATTCAAGTCAATTATTCTTAAGCAAAGTAAGTCAAATTTTTGCTCCTAGTATCAATTTTTAACATAAGAAAGTTTTTCAAAAATTTTTATCTTACAAAACAAAGTCATTTGTAAGGAAAAATTAAATGATTTTACAAATTCATAACAAATGTATTATGTTATTTGTCCTAAGTGATTCATAACTCTCCATCAAGTTAAAAGTATAGCCAATTCTAAGACCATAAGTAAGTTGAGTAGTAGAAGATATGAAGTGTATAAGTATAAGAATAATAATTTTTCAAAAGGAACAAACTATTATGAATAAAAGGCCCAAGTCAATTTGTTCAGAAAGAATTACTAGTTATAAAATTCTCATTGTATTACAAACTTACTATAAAGTATTAAATTATTTATGTTAGTACCTTTTTAAGGTGGTTTATATAATACTACATTAAGTTTAATGTGGAACCATGGTTAGTATCCAGTATCTCTATTTTGATCACACATTAGCCATGGAGTTGATGAAGTTAAGGAATAGTGAAAATTGGAAAGTTCTAACTTGGCACCATTTGTGGAGTTCATAGTATCAAGGAATGATGCAATGATTAATAACTTTATTAGGATCTATAATAATGGTTTGTTAATCTATCAAAATAGAAAGAACTAGAGATTTTATAAAGTATATTAAATTTTACTACGACTTTATTTTTAGATGATAAATATTGATTATGCTTTAGAGGAGGTAGTATTCCCCAAGCACCAATTAACAAAGGGATTCATCAATAAAGACAAGTGGGGAAAGGCCTATATTATTGCCAATACAAGAATCTTGATTTCATGGTTGAATATGTCATACTCTAGATTAGTAGATATTGTTTATTTTCACATTCCTATAAAAGACAAGAGAAATGCATTTTCTTGGTGATGAACCACGATATTGCGTACGTGATATCGCATTTTCCATGCGATATCGCGTCCTGTATCATCTTCTATAAATAAGAGGTGGTGCCCTTTGTTCAAGGAGCTAGACTTAGACCCTTAGCCAGATTCTTGCAATTTAGTCATTCCAAAGTTAGAATAATCTTTGTGTGCCCACAGTAGGAGTCATAAAGTGAACAGATCTTTATTCGAGCAATGTGTACCTAAGCACACATTTGTGTATGGTACTAAAGATGAACTTTATGATAAACCTTGCAACATAAAAATTAAGCTAATTAGTAATTAATTATTGTTGAATGTTTAATGCTTTCCTAGTTAATTAATATCTCTCTCAACCTTCAACTCTCTTAGTTAAGTAAACTCAGTACGACTGCTTCAAGCATGCGTGTAGTGCTTGGTACCCTAATAACGATTAGCGTTTGGTAATCCCAACAACATTACACTGGTTCTGGATGCGTACGAAAAGTGGGAATAGATACTAGTGTTAGGAACATTTAGAAACTAGCTAGAAAATAGTTAAGATAAATTAGCCACTTAGTTCTCTCTCCCTCTCCTTTATTAGCAGAATACATAAAAAAGGTAAAAGCTATAAACATCATATACCTCAAGCTTACTTAACCATACAACCATGACAATACAAGTAAGCTTGGAAAGGCAATGATTGATTAACCCTGAGTGTTCCATTAAGGTGTGTAAGCACTTAGTCCTTGGAGTTTGACCACATCATGCATGAAACTCTCGTATTCATATGGTTGAGTGTAGGGGTACCTCCCCACTCATCATTGGCATTTTTGCCGGGGACTTAGTTGTTTTCGTGTTGCGTAGAACATAGGAAATCATCCATATCATTGAAACATTAGAATGAACCCTTAGGGTTAATTAAAGAAGGAAAAGACAATGGTACATTGCACACTGAACAAGACAAGATGTCTTCTTCTTTGCATAAGAGCACTTCACCGCCTAGGACTAACATAAGAGGCAGTCAGCAGCATAATACATGTAACCAAGATCCACTAGTTCCTCAACAGTTTCATGTGGTATATACTCATCCTGATGAGTATGTACCCAATTTAACCTTTATTCTCCACCAAGATGAACAACTATGTTGAAGAGACTTGGAGGGTAACATAGTGTTGCCTCTAGAATGATTAGTCCCCAACATGCTCCTTCATGCTCT
>MNCI01030329.1:348902-363631 GCA_015680685.1 Gnetum montanum | reverse complement strand
AGTTTAGATTCTCTCTCATCCTTCTCTCCTAGCTTAGTTAATATTACTTTCCATTGCCTTCAGTAGTAGCATTAGATTAGGAACCATATCATACACCTCACTCTGGACTAAACCATACGTGACAAATATAATACTAGTCCAAGTGGGAAGACAGTGAACTGCGACCCAAGGCTAATTGTCTAGGTGCCACAACTAGTCCGTCTGTGAAGTTCGACCGGATCATGCATGAAAACACCCATATTCGTATGGTTGAGTGTAGGGGTACCTCGCAACTCATCATTGGCGCCATTGCCAAGGACCGTGCTAGTTATCTAGATTAGTTATATCATACAAGGTTGCTGTAAAGGACTCAACGATATATATTTTAGAAAGAAATAATTATTAAAAGTCACATATAAATTCACACACAACTTCACAACAATGCCTCTCCTACAATATTACAATAATTTCACACTTAGTGAGGAAGTTCATTAGAGAACCAACGAACTATATGACAATGAAGATTGGAGTACACAACCTAAAGTGGGGGTTTCTTAAAAATATCAACGAAAGCAACATCATCCCAATGCATGAAAGCATAACTTACAGGATGACGATGAACCCCTATTGGCCACTACAAGCTTAACGCAAATATAAGAGGCTATTCGAATCTCACGTAGGCATCGTAAAGAGAGTCGTCTACCTAGGCTTGATTTAAACAACTTTCCTAAATTTTTAGGAGGCTATGACTTAGATCTGCATCAACATTTACAAGCCTTCTACGATGCTTGTGCATGAAATAACATTGATAATGGGTGGCAAAAACTTAAGCTCCTTCCTATGATGCTCGTTGGCCAAGAAAAAGTATGGTATAGATCATTAAAACCAAATTCGATACGATGCTAGTCAACAATGGTAGAATTTTTTAATGAAAAAAATCAAACCTATGCAAGAGTGTCAACCTTGAGGAAACAAATCCAAGGATGGAAACAAGCACAACATGAACCCTTGGACATGGCCTTAGAAAGATATTACGCATTGTTAAACAATTGTCTAGGCCATGGGTTTTCTGAGGAAAGGCTAATGTACCATATCATTGCTGGGCTACGTAATAAAACAAGAGAGACCTTAGGAATGTATGCCCAAGGTCAACTATATGAACTACAAACCCATCAAGTCCAAGAGCTTGTTAAGCGGGTAGCAAAAGAAGAAGGAGAAATGGTTAGATGGGAGAGTGTTGAAAAACATCAACGGGAACAAAATCTCAACTTAACAAAGGTCCATGATCATAAAAAGGAGAAATCAACAAATCTCAAGGTGGAAACATCATCTTTGCCAACACAACAAACATTAGAAGAAGTCGAGGGCAAAGATCAATAAGATGTTGGAATGGACGTATCAAAAGTGTGGAGAATTTATCAACATTATTGGAGATAGATTTTTGACAACCCAAGAAGTAGGACAAAACATTAGACATTCAGAAATAAGGGATAAGGAAAATAAGAGCTCAACTACCAATCATACATAACATATGTCTGTATGATCATCCCAAGGGCCAATGCCCAATCTTGTCACATTTAAGAGAGCATTAGGGCAACACGTTACATCCAGAGTTCGTACAAAGATACTGTGTTCGATCACAGTGGCAACAATCCCAGTCATGGGGGAGACTGCCACTAGATAGGAGACACCCTTTATATCATCTGAATCCAAACGCTTATCTTGTTCAACATCCTATTTCTCCAACTGGACCAACATACTCTATCTTACCACATTACCATTCTCCTCAATACTATCATCCCATGCCTTCCACAAAACCACCACCTTGTGCACCTTATACTCCTCCTAATTTTTAACATTCTCATCCTTTCCCTCCTTCTACATCACCACCAAATTTTCCTAAGGTGCCTACACCACAACAACAACCCATGAACGACACTTGTGCTACTACTACTAACAGCAATGAAAAGCCTCCGCAACATCAAAAGCGTCCTTTCTTTAAACATGGCCATAAGAAGGGACAACAAAATTTCGAGGTCACTACATCTTCCAACCTAGCATAAGTCCCACACTGTGATGCACGCTTACCTTCGAACCCAATGCCTCATGTAACTTCATCAGGGCCACCAACTCACACTCCAACAATCATACAGCCCAATGAACATAGACATGGAAAGCGACAACCCAATCCTTGCATACCATCTAACGGTCACCAACATCATAGTGGGTCAACTCGTTATCCGGGAACTACATCGCAAAAATTGCCCCACTATGCTCATTATAATCAAGTGTGTGAAACCCGATGGGGTAAATATGACCAAGCCAGAATAATTCCAAAATTCAAGGATCCCCGTTGTCAATTATTAATCCTTGTCGTCATCAACCATTTAGCTATGAGGGATATCCATCATTCTAATAACAAGAAGGATTAATAATCACTTTTTATTTTTTATTTTTTATTTTTCTTTGATTTTATAGCTTGTTTTCAGTTTTTCATTTTTCAACTTTTTGTTTTATCTTTTTATCTTTTTGTATTTTTATCTTTTTACATTTTTGTAAGTAATCTTGTCTATGAATAAAACACTCATGTGGATCATTGGTTGAGGTGTGTTTTATGTTATTGTGTCTCGAGTGATCAATTATGTAGACAGTGAGCCCATTATGCCCACTCATCCATTCTACAAATAGGAGGTTTTGTTTGAGGGTACAGTGATATTCTTGAAATTTCTAAAAACTTAAAATTAATTTTGTGTTCGTTGTACCTAGATTGAAGAAGGATGGATCAAAAGGGAATGATTAGGGTGTGACATCAAGGGGACTTGTGGATTCTCTTTGGTGACATTTGTGGGAGTTATCATGCAACCTGGTTGTACTAAGATCCTTGTAGATTTAATGAAAAATGGGAGTAAGAGTGATCGAAAGGGCACTCAAAAATTGAATGCTATTCTAGGGGGTCCCACTAGAAAGACATGCATCCATGCCTAAAGGTTTGCAACTTCTCTGGATTTAGTATTCAAAAAGAAAAAAAAAGAAGAAAAGAAAAGAAGTAAAACAAAGTGCCATAAAACAAAAGTCACTCCTCCCTTGAACAAAATGCCAAGTGATCGTATGCCTTGTTATCATGGTACTCTCGTAGTTGCTCATCATGGGATGAAACAATGTAGTGTCACTAATTAGAGGAATGGACTTGGTCCTGATCTTGGAACGATGAGGTAATGACATGTTAATCATGCTTTGCACACAGAATTCACTATGCCCTGGGTCAGTTACCTCATGTCCCAATCTCTACAATCCCTTCTATAGTTCATCTCATCTCACTATTCATGTAATTATAGCTTGTGTTCTATGTACCATAGAATTTTCATCTCATTTCAGTGATATTTACATGTGTTTGTTTTGTGGAGTTAGTGTGGATTACATTTAACCCTTCTAATGCCCATAAACACTTTAAGCGTGGTTACACAAGGGCATTATAGGTTGAAACCTGCTGTGGGGAGGATCCACTTGTGTAATTTTTTATAATCTTCACTTATGACATAGCTCACACACACTATTTCTAGCCCTCAATATATTTTTAACTATTTTCTTTTCCTATTATTATCCCTCTAAATTTTAACATTCCTATGTGCCATCACATGACCTTTTTTCTTACCACCCAAGGTTTTAGTGATAAAGTCCACACCACCATAATTATTCATGCCTTCTAAACCATCTAATTACCTTAGAGCCCCCTCAACATATGTCATATGTCCTAATTTCAACCTTTGATTTTAGGAAAAATGTTTAAAATTTAGGTTTTTCCCTCAAGCTTATATATCATTAGGATGTGATATCACGTTCGACGCGATATTGCATACGCGATGTATCATACATGATATCGCGTCCCTAAAACCCTATAAATAGGTGATCCCCCACATCACTTAGCATCATTTCTTGCCATTCATGTGGGGGAGTTTTTCAAATTTTTCTCTGTGACCTGTGATTGCGTGACCCTTGCTTTTCTCACTATATTTCGCTTGCTGGTACTCCGATTTTAATTCCGTTTGAACCTACTTGAACTCAGAGTGTTCAGCTTAGTTGTGGGGGAGGGACACTTATCAAAAAGTGCCTAACATTTTTGAAATTTATCATCGTCAAAAGGACATCAACTAGGGTAATTAACTATAACACTTAGAATCATTGTGCCTAAAAATCATTTAATTCCTAGGTATACCGGGAAACTAAAATGGAAACCACCTAAGTCACAACACTCATTATTACAAAATTTTAGGCACTATCACATGTGATAACATAACAACATTAATTAAGGTAAGCAGTAAGGTATAACTTAACTTCAAAAACAACCTTACTAATGCTTGGCCCGTGTGATTGCAGATGGCCCCGAAATGTGGACAACAGGAGGGTCCTACCCAAGGTGGAAGCAAACAAGCTCAGAGAGGTGGAAGAAAAAGACCTGTCGGACAACATGCAGAATAAGAGGAGCAATCATTCAGCATTCATCAAGATGAACCTCCTATCAGACGATCTAGGCAAGCATAAGGAGGAGCTTTTGCAGCACCTGCATAGGGAAAATAGCTCACGTTGCCCCGAGATTGTGTTCAGGCCATCCATGAGAAGTCCACATTCGCTGCAGTGATTGTGGAATTGAACTTTGAATCATTTGCAAAGTTTGCTCTTGAGGCCATTAGGGATCACCTCAAAGGATCCCCATTATGGCTGACCCTCTCTAAAAGCAGTTCCTGGTACCTAGGAGAGACGTACCAATTTTGGCACAATAGGGAGAAAGACAACATTGTTAATATTTGTGGTGTGAAAATTGACTTCTCTACATAGGCCATTTCGGATGTGTTAAACCTTCCGAATATAGGGCCCAAGGTTGCTCGGTTATCCACCCGTTTAGACCCTGATGTGTGAAAGGAGTGGTTGGAGAAGGCTTATGCAGGGATAAAGCTGTTGGTGAGTTGACGATGGAAGAGAGTGTTTACTTTAAAATTGGAACATATCACCTCTTTCCCACAAAGGGTCTCAAAAGAATATCAATGTATGCGGCTATAGGATGTGCAATGTTGATGGGAAAGGTTAATGCTAACCTATCCTATCTATATTTGATGGAGATCCTGAGGCAGTTCGAAGAATGAAAGATAGGGAAGATGGAACTACCTTTCCCTTGTCTTATCAGAAAGCTTTTTTGACATGCTAGTATTCGGGGATACACCAATGACATCCTCCGAAAGGCCCAGACTGCTTCATATGCTGAATTGCTTAAAGCGCCAGCTCCCAGAAAAAGCACTAGCAAAGAGCTGGGACCATAAGAAGAAGAAGAAAAGATGGCTTAGTCAATTGCAACTCAACTTGCAGAACCCAATCAACCTCCAGCCACGGGTCCCAACCAACAACAAGAAGCAGGGCCTAGCATAGGCCAGGATCAGCCACCACTGCTACAAGACTATAGACTATCGATGATCCATCTTAGGGCCATCATTGAGATGGTCAGTTGGGGAAGTCATGATGATGCAAACCTCTTCCATGTCAGGAATGATGTCATTTAGCCTATAGTTTCGTTGGATTGCACAAGGAGGGAAGTATCCACTCACACAGGAGGAGGGGAAAGTAGATGGTCACAATAGATCTCAGGAAATGCGGCATCTTTCCAGGTGCAGTTAGAGACTAGTGAAGGGGCCACTGTGGTGGTCATGCAACACCAGAATGCCATGGGAGCTATAGAAGTGGTCGTAGATTACATCAAAGAATCCTTCAATGTACTTGTTGTGCCACCGGCAGAACTCACAGCAGTGCAGGATGCTCAAACCTTAGCTGGAACCTCAATGACTCCTACGGAACATGAGGATGTGCTTGATCGATTGTTACAAATAGGGAAAGTTCTGACATCCCTATTTGACATCCCTCAGGATGTTACAGTAATTTAGTCAGACCTCATTTTCATAAAGGGGAAGCTAGTCTTAACAGAAGTGAGGGCCGAGCATACAGAAGTAGAAGTACAGAAACTACAAGAGCAGCTCGTGGCCTTACAAGTAGCACAGTGGGACCCTCTACAATTTGTTCCCATAGACCAACTAGATAACTTTAGAACTAAGCAACTAAAAAAGTTAATCGTAGAGAATAAAAAGGTGGTTGAAGAAAAAGAGAAGGTTGTTTGGGATGCCTCCGCAGCATAGGTGTAAACTCATGTGCATCTTAAGGCACTCAAGGCCTTGCAAGAAGAAAATAAATAGCTTGCGACTAACAACCATTGGTTGACCATTGTAGAAAAGCAAAAGAATGTTCTCTATGAACACTTTTATCAATTATGAGAACAATTCATCCAGGTCAACCAAGATGTAAGTCATTTAGCCAGAGAAAATCAAACCCTCTCGATGGAGGAGGTACGCGCCATTCGTCAAAAGTTGGCGATTGAGATAAGCGTGTGGCAGAATTAGGCTAAATGACATGAAAAGCTGAAGGAGCACTTCTACAATCAAGTGGGGATGTATAAATAGATCCTTGAAAGGAAGATCCATATGGCCAAGTCCCAAATCAACACTATCAGTGCTCAACACACTGACTGGCGGGCCATCTTGGACACATATGCCCTCACCCGTCAAGTGGAAGTTAAAAATCGGGAGTTGTAGATTCAAGAATTGATAGAATACATGGAGTTGGTAAATCTAAGATACGTCAATCTTGCCATGTTGATAGTAGGGTGCCTAAGGTTAAATCTCGAGTAGCAGGTAGCAACCACCCACATCAAATATGAAGCAGAATTTGCAGAGCACAAGAAGCTGGTGGAGAAACTGGATGTTGCAAATTCTGAACTTGAGGTGGTAAAAGCCAGCTACCAGGGATAGAAAGATGTTGCAACCAAATTAGCTTAATGGCTAGCAGACTTTCATGAGTACAAGGATAAAAGTAGAGCCTATGAGGAGAAACGATAGGTGTTTGTGGCTTGGTATATCAAGGCCAACTAGATGTTTCTGCAACTACCCTGTCCATGGGAAGTGTCGACTCTGTCAAACATTGGAACATTAGCATGGATGACATAAGACCCTTAAACTGAAGAGGAGAAGCTCCAGGCCATACTTCAACATCATCAAGTGTCAAAACCTGGAGCACAGGACAAAGGGAAGGCACCAATGGAGGAGCCACCACCACCAGGAACTACATGAGTTCCAAATTTTTGTAGTTGTAGTATATTTTATGTGTTGTGTATTTATTTTGTTTTCTTCCCACACTGAAGCATCATCCCATTTCTCTATCTAATAATCCCATACCTATCCACTGTGTAATCACTGTAACTCAAGGATGACTTTTTATTCAGTCGTGGGGGTATGATGAGACATCGTGGGGGCAACCGTGATATCACGTAGGTGATATCGTGTGTCCAAATGCAAGATCACGTCCTTTACTGTGATATCGTGTATGAAATATTGTAGCTCACTACTAGTTCTATAAATAAGAGGTGTCTCTCCTTTATTTCTCAATTTTATGTTAGATTGTAGCTAGACTCTAGCAGTTTTCTCTCTCCAGAGATAGAATATTTTTCAGTGTCTACCCGCAGTGTGGTGAATGTAATTGTATGGCATTCTTTATTTGAGTGTGATGTACTTGGACATGCAATAAATATTGAGATTACTTCATCATTGAAGCATTCACTTTGTTTATTTATTTATTTAATTGTTATTTACTTCTTTCCTAATTAGTCTCTCTCACCCTTAAACTCAGGTTAGAATGCAGAATGAGTACAACTTGATTACGAGCATTTAAGTATGGCTACCTGATAACCCAGTAGCGTACCTAGGATCAGTGTTTGGTAATCCCAGTGGTAGTCATGCACGAAGTCCAAGATGTGTACAAATAATCAAGGAACAAATGCTCATCGTACTTAGGCTAGTTTAGATTCTCTCTCATCCTTCTCTCCTAGCTTAGTTAATATTACTTTCCATTGCCATCAGGAGTAGCATTAGATTAAGAACCACATCATACACCTAACTCTGGACTAAACCATCCGTGATAAATATAATACTAGTCCAAGTGGGAAGATAGTAAACTGCGACCTAAGGCTAACTATCTAGGTGCCACAACTAGTCCGTCTGTAGAGTTCGACCGAATTGCACATGAAAATGCTCGTATTCATATGGTTGAGTGTAGGGGTAGCTCGCCACTCATCACCAAGGACACTAATGAAAGAAGCTAAAAGCTGGTACTGGTCCTTAGAACCAGAATCCCTTTGGAGGTGGAGTACAATGTTAAAACTATTTAATGATAAGTACCAAATGTACTCCCGAGTGTCTAACCTATGAAAGCAAATCCAAGGATGGAAGCAAGGAAATCATGAACCCTTGGATGCTACCATGGGCCGCTATTATGCACTGTTACATTGTTGCCCTAGCCATGGTTATTCGCAATGGGATCAGTTATGCCATCTCATAGATGAACTTAGGCATGAAACAAGAAGAACCCTTGGGAAATATGCCCAAGGAAGATTATCAGAGCTTAGGTCTCATCAAATTCATAGATTACTAGAGCAAGTAGCCAAAGAAGAAGGTGATCTACGAAAGAGAGAAAGTGTGAAAGAATTAAATTGAGACCCTTCCCTCTGAAAAAGGGAAGTGAGATTTTGTGAGGAGGAAGAAGAGTCACCACTCGAAGAGATGGTGAATAGGAAAACTTTGCCACTCCAAAAGTTAATAACAAAAGTATCAGCAAAGGTAGGCCAAATGTGGGACTCCCTGGATAATAGGTTTGAAACTGTTCTTAAAATTGTAGAGGAGTCTAGGGAGGGAGTTAGTGACCATGACAGAAAAAGAGAGAAGTGGACAATGCACGTAACAAGGGTAAGGGTAAAATGGCCATCACAGAAGAGGTTGTGGATTCATACATGGAAAATGATGATGGATGTGAGATATGCTAATACGACCATCCTAAGGGATGTTGCCTAGTGTTCTCACATCTACAATAGTTTGGGGTGTATGCACTCAACCCACGACTTAATAAACAGTAGGCACCCTAACGGTTACCTTATCCCCAAGGTAATCCAAGGCAATTCCACCAACCTTCGACATATTATCCAAGTGGAACTCCACCACAACCCATTGAGCAACATCAATAGTGGAAATACCCATAGTTATGGGGGATGCCACCACCAAGGCAACAATACCCCTACCAACAATCGAATCCATATGGCTACTACGTGTAGCATCCAATCTCTCCACGTGACTCTGTTAGTCATGTTACATCACAACATCACTACCAAGCTCATGAGTATTATACAACTCCTTTTCCTAGGGAAGATAACCCAAAAACATACCATCCTTCAAATCCATCTGCAACTCTCACACCAATAGCTCTATTACCATCTACTCCAGCAATGCAAGGGGAACTCCCTACTCAACTGTAGTAATGCAATGCCACGAGGGCTGTGAATCTTCAACCTGCTATTGGTTTTGACAACCATATGAAGAAAATACCTTTCTTCATAACCAACAGTCCAACCAAGCCCTCACAACCACAAGCGATTGAACCTCTGAATGCCTCCCCATCAAATAAGGCTTCAGAGCTCCCTTTAAATCAAACACCAAGCTCAACGCATATGGTTATGTTAACACATGTCGTTACTAACTAGATTAGGGTTGGCCACCTTCCTAGGAAATTCTTTGATCTTGGAAGCCCTCTAATCTCTCTCCAAATCGCTGGGAATGAGCCATGCAAAGCTCTTCTGGACTTAAGTTTTGGAGTCAACTTAATATCACAAGAGATGTACAAAGCCTGGAACCTACCTCCATGAAGGAAGAGAAATATTCACCTAGACTTGGCTGACCAGTCCATCACTATTCCCTTAGGACTGGTGGAGAAAATCATTACCACTATGTATGGGTGGTCATAGCCAGCTAATTTCCTAGTGATACAAGTGAACAATGGTAATGGGGATTTCCCAATAATAATTGGAAGGGCATGGCTAAGTACTATAGATGCATGCCTAGGAATCCATGATCTTTCCCTAGAAATATCTAAGAAGAATACTTTTGGAAAGATCGAGAAGAAGAAGGTTCCATGCATCGCATACAATGATACAGGGTGAAATTACGTGCAGAGATCATGGTTTGTGCAAAGTTTAGCATTGCCTACATGCAACTGGTGTGCACAAGACATTAATATACAAAATTTCCTGTATGGAACAGCCACATGACAAGAAGACACCCAGTGGCTGATGGTTGATAAAGAGAGCAACTCACTAACATGCATCAAACTAACTAAGGGAATAACTAGCGCTTACATCGAAAGCATAGATGCACTAGAGCAAGTCTGCTACCAACTTCCAAGCCTTAACCTTGAAAAAATCAACTGGGGGAAGTTGGAAATTCTTGAAAATTTTAAACAAGAACCCCTATATTTGAAACCATTGTCCACTGGTCTAGAATATATGACCCTTGAAAATGGAAAATCAGTAATCATCAACGCAAGACTTGCTTCTAAACAAAAAGAAAGACTAATGAAAGTAATAAACAAGTGGTCAAAAGCCTTTACTTGGTTATATCCCAAATTAATTGGAATAGATCCTAGGATATGCCAGCATAGGATTTACATAGACCCCTCCATGAAACCTCAAAAACAACCACAGAGGTGATTGAACCCAAAATTGAAGCAAGTAGTAAAAGAAGAAAAAGAACAGCTTCTTAAGGCTAGGTTCATATATCTCATTGCTAATAGCGAATGGGTTAGCCCTATGGTGATCATGCCTAAAAAGGGAGGCAAATGGAGGGTGTGCATACATTTTAGGCTACTGAACATGGCAACATTTAAGGATTACTTTCCACTACCATTCGTTAACCAAGTCTTAGACGCCATAGCAGGGCATCGCTATTACAATTTTCTAGATGGCTATAGTGGATACACCTATGGAACAAGTTTTGATCAAGCCTTGGACTGATTAGAGAAAGTGCTGAAAAGATGCGTAGAAACTAATTTAAGGCTGAACTAGCAGAAAAGCCATTTAATGATCTAAGAAGGCATAGTACTTGGGCATAATATTTCACATGCAGGAATAGAGGTAGACCCAGAAAAAATTAGGGTTATCCAAGGAATCACCCAGCTACCAAAAACTATCAAAGGCATTCAGTCATTCCTTAGACACACTGGCTACCATAGAAGATTCATTGAGAACTTCTTCAAGATTTCCAAACCGTTGGTAGAGCTAACAAAGAAGGATGTACAATTTGAGTGGACCAAGGAATGTGAACGAGCATTCCAAAATCTGAAACAAAATCTTGTAGAAACTCCCATTCTAGAAGCTCCTGACTAGTCCAGACCATTCCATATAATGACTGACACAACCAATTATGCTTTAGGAGTTGTACTTACACAGTTAGATGACCAAAAAATTCCTNTATCAAAGACATTCAGTCATTCCTTAGACACACTGGCTACTATAGANGCTGTAGTGTTTGCACTAGATAAGTTTAGGCACTATGTGTTAGGTTACAAAGTGTTCATCCACACGGATCATAGTGCAATCCAATTCCTCATGAACAAGCCAATGGTTAGCCCTTGTATTATACGATGGTTGGCAATCCTATTAGAGGTTGATCTAATGATGGTCAATCAAAAAGGCACCGAGAATGTAGTTGTAGATCATTTATCTCGATTGTGCTAGGACAGCAAAGAGGATGAATATGTAATATCTAATCATTTTCCTGATGAATCCCTCTTTGCTAGTGTAGTGAATAACCAACCCATGGAGATCAACTGGTATAGTAGCATTCTCATCTATCTCCTTATCCAACAAACACCACAGGAGTTGGACTTTAGGAAGAAACAATAGTTTCTTCACAGAGCTAAGTACTTCATGGAGATCAACAGAAAACTTTACAAAGTGTGTCCTAATGGCTTGGTTTGATGGTGTGTGCCCAAGGTAGACCAACTGAGAGTTCTCCAAGATGCTCATGAGGGCCCTTGTGGGGGTCACTATGTGGGGAGACGAACAGCTATTAAGATCCTGCTTTCAGGATATTACTGGCCAACATTATTTTGGGATGTCCATCAATTTGTTCAATCTTGTGAGTGCTGTCAACATGATTGGGGAATTGATACTAGAATGGAGGATCCACAACAATGGATTCAACCATTAGAACCCTTCAACATTTAGGGAATAGACTTTATGGGGCCCATTACACCAATGTTGAATGGAAAAGCTTACATTGTAGTTGTTGTAGAATATCTAACGAAATGAGTTAAAGCAGCTACTGTTACGGACTACACACCATCTACAGCTGAACAATTTGTGCAACAAAAAATCATAAATAGGTTTGGTATGCCATGTGCACTTATTTCGAATAATGGAACACATTTCACAAGTGCAACTTATGTTGAACATAAATTGACTACACCTTATCACCCCAAGCTAATGGACAAGCTAAGGTCACCAACAGGGAGATCACTAAAATATTAACAAGGACAATTAGCAAGTATAGGCAAGATTGGAGCACTAAATTGAATGATGCTCTTTGGGCATACTACTCCAGTTGGAAAATCCCTATAGGCTACTCTCCCTATGAGTTAGTGTACGAAAAGCTTCGAACACTTCTAATTCAAATCGAGCTCCATACACTATCAATGGCTTGTGACCTCCACCTCGATCTTGATCTAGCACAAAAACAAAGGTTGAAAACTTTAAACATGCTAAACAAAAATTGATTAGTTTCCCTATCATCAAATGAGTTGCACAAGGCATATAACAAGCAATGTCATGAATTGAAGATTCGAAAGGTTAAGTATCAACCAGGAGATAAGGTTCTCTACTAGAACCCCACACATGTGCCACAATGCACAAAATTATAAACATTGTGGGAAGGACCTTTCATTATTCATACAACCTTTCCTTCAAGGGCCATGACCATATAAAAACCTGAGAGCCCTGATAAGATATTGTTAGTCAATGTTGCTGTTGTTTCTTTTTTTCCATCTTTCTTATTCCTTATCCTTTTCCATTCTATCGCTACTGGAGGATCACTCTTAGTCATGGGGGCCCTAGTCCAATTTTCCCTAACCCCTACACCTTGGGTAGTCACTAGTGTTGTATCTCTAGAATCTGTATCGATCATATCACAACTCAACCAATGGACCTTACACCAAAGCAAGGTATCAACTATATTGTGATTTACTTATCCTTGCTCATATGTGACTATGTTGTGTGTGCAAATGACAATTATACAACAATGGACTAGACCTAGAGGAAACACTCAGGATGGACTGGTGCTGGAATAGTTATGCAAGGAACAAGATTGATGGCGCGCTCATGGATGGACAATGGAAGGTGCAATCTTGGCATCAACAAAAACATGTCTTATCCTTTTTTTTCTCTCTCTCTCTTCTCTCTCAGCTGCCAAATATAGTTGGATGTCAAATGTGTATAGTGTTCACTCTTGTGGTCAGGAATACTAATGTTGCCATGTATTGTAATGTTTTTCCATTCACATGTCACCCCATTCATAAATTGGTTGTCATTCAAATCAATAATCCCATACCTTTCCAATATTTTGTAATGAACTCAAGGATAAGTTTTCATTCAATCATGGAGGTATGATGAGCCGCGATATTGCGTATGCGATATTGCATCTACCATGCAATATCGCATATGCAATATTGGGTCCTACCTCATCTTCTATAAATAAGAGGTGGTACCCTTTTTTCAACAAGTTAGACTTAGTGTTGGCGACCGTTTGGGATGCGACTACCAACGAGTGTCCTCAAATAGGATTTAGGTGCTTATTAGTTTCTGGAAACACCAAGGCCCAGATACCTTCAAATAGACTCAGTAGTTCATGTGAGTATGTGTGTATGCTATTGCGGCATGCGGTTGTGAAAAATGAAATGATTGCATTGTCTATAAACTAAAAATGACTTACTTAAGCAGATTCAGCCAACTTTGCCAAGTACTGTGAGTTATTGAGAGTTCTTATTTTGTTCAATTGCCTAGTCTATGTAGTCCTTATAATACCTACTTGTAACAAATAAAATTTTGCAAAAACATTTGAGCACATCTCTGCAAATCTACTTCTAATTTTCCCGAGAGAAAGAGATAGTTCCACAAGAAAACTAGAA
This sequence comes from Gnetum montanum, assembly GCA_015680685.1. NCBI lineage: Eukaryota > Viridiplantae > Streptophyta > Gnetopsida > Gnetales > Gnetaceae > Gnetum > Gnetum montanum. Next base: position 349,558 of record MNCI01030329.1, on the reverse strand, counting down.
ATAGAGCAAGATTCAATGGAAATAGACAGGAAAGAAAGCAGATTGGTGTAGACCTTAAATGTTTAAACAAGGTAAAATGACACGAGTAAACACTTCGCAATAAAGCTATCCCAAATTCAATAACTACGAATTCTGCAAACTCCCAAGGTTCAAATAAGCAATTTCTTCAAGACAATCCTACTATGCTACCAAAAAATTGCTACGTAAACTATCACGTACGAGACTCCATTTTGGCTAGATAATGGACGTCAACAATTGCATTCAACAGAACCTTCAAAAGACTTGAAAATTTCTGATTGAAATACCATGGAGATTCACTTTAAAGATAAAAAGAAGCTATTCTGGTCCCATCAAAATACCAAAGATTTTCTGAACCCTCTTGACTATTGAATCGTTTAACGGCATGACTACAAGAAGAGGCTCTCTTACAACAATCCCAATAGCAGTTCTTATACGTTGCACAAGCGCTTTTATGGAAAAATTCACTACTAAAATGCTCTTAAGGCTTTCTAACACAAGCGCTTTTATGGAAAAATTTTAATAGAAACTTTCAATTGTGTAACAAGAACAATAAGAGTAATCTAAAAATCCCAAAACTACATGCTAAGGATAATACTATCTAAACCACTAGCTAAACAATTTAAACAAAATAAAAA
>MNCI01030329.1:328541-348817 GCA_015680685.1 Gnetum montanum | reverse complement strand
CTAACTTCTCTCCCAAGTAAGGAAGTTACAACTTACCCAACTAGTTAGGAGATATTTCTTACCAATTTAGTTAGGAAGTTATACATAAAGTTAGGAGGATTTTATGCTAACATTAATATGTAAATATTACAAATACTTTATGGGTAATAAAATAATTTTTTAAAAATAAATTTAAGAGCTCAAAATTATGAGGGCTTCATTTACTTAGATTAAATTAATGGTAAGTCTTCAACCAAGGCTTCATACTATTAGCGTATGTGAAATTGCTGAATTAATCACTGGACCATTTAAAATTTTATTTTTGTAGCGATGAATAAAACTGCAACTCTAATTTATCAACATCGGCCTAAAATATCTCCTGACACTTGTCTTAGTGCACCTTTGTGTCTTTGTTGTCGCGTTCAATGGACTGGTATGGCGATAACGAATGCATCGGTGTCGGGCACGACTGCTGTTTCGGATTGCAGGTTCCAGGAGCGAACAACATTTATGATTACTGCCTGAAATTTTTTTTGAAATGCATTCCTAGGGAAAGCCTAGGCCTATTTGGAGAGGTCACAGCTGAAGAATCCCTGCAAAAAAAGTATTGTAAGTCACGAGGTGGGTTGGATTCACGGCGGATTATTTCCCAGAAAATGTTCTGAGCCATGGAAGGCTCCTTTTTGAGACACTGGTCATAGGTAAGGGTATGGTAAGTTGAGAAACGACTCTACAACTACCAGAAAATCCTCTGTGCAGTGTGCACCTTGCGGGCCTTACAGAGAATTTCTGTGATGGCATTGAAGGCATGCAGATCCAAAACAGCATATCAGTGGTGAAAACCCAAAATTGAAGGTGTCGTTACTTGAATTAAAGAACTGCCGCCGCAAAGCTCTAAGGAGCAGCAACAACCATAGGAGCTCCTCCCATTGTGGGAAAGTTTTACGATGAGGGTTTGGGCCATTGCGCTGACCGAAATCTGCACTGTTACTTCCAGCAAGTTGAAAAGGCGCAGCACTGCGGGGCTGTCGTTCCAGAGAGATTTTATGGCTTTTTCCACTGTTAATGAGCCTCTTCTTCTATTCTTGAGCATCACTTCTTCTTTTTTTCTACTTCCTCTGCTTTTTTTTGCAGATCAGCACTTACTGCAGTTTTAAGCATTTGAACCGGGGTTTTCATTTGAATTTGAGTTAGAATGCGTTTCCAATGGAGAAAATTCAGAATGCAGGCTTGCATCATTATTGATTTATGAAATGATCTCTATGTTTTATCATTCTCTGATACTATAGTTTCGATGTTTCCACTTCACCCTTCAGAGATTACAACTCGCATCTTTCTCCATTTCATTAACTCTCACCCTTTGTATCCTTTGAAGCTCTACCTCAACAAAGTGACGTTTCTCCATATTCAAAAATTTGTTGCTATTTTCAATTAACTATTCCTCCAAACCTTATCACCGCCTCTTTGAGAGACTAAAAAGGTGTTGCGATATTTATTTCACCTTTGTTTAAAATCACAGTATATTTTTTTTTGGACTATTGTGTGTAGCAACTAATTTAACATGATTGTTCCTAGTATTCTTTGTTTTCCACACCAATATGTCATTTTGGGTCACCCCTAGATCCCGTACCAATGGTATGAAATAACACATTTACACTCTCCTACTCTTACAATAATGTTTAAGATGAGTCTTACTGTTTCATGAAATGGCCAAATGTGCCAACACTTAGACCCTTAGCTAGATTCTTGTAGTTTAGCCATTCCAGAGTTAGAATAATTTTTGTGTGCCCGCAGTAGTAGTCATAGAGTGAACAGATCTTTATTCGAGAAATTTGTACCTGAGCACACATTTGTGTACGATAATAAAGACGAACTTTATGATAAACCTTGTAGCATACAAATTAAGCTAATTAGTAATTAATTATTGTTGAATTTTTAATGCTTTTCTAGTTAATTAATATCTCTCTCAACCTTCAACTCTCTTAGTTAAGTACACTCAATACGACCGCTTTGAGCATGCGTGTAGCACTTGGTAACCTAGTAATGATTAGCGTTTGGTAATCCCAATAGCGTTGCACTTGTTTAGGATGCGTATGGCAAGTGGGAATGGATACTGGTGTTAGGAACATTTAGAAACTAGCTAGCGAATAGTTAAGATAAATTAGCCACTTAGTTCTCTCTCCCTCTCCTTTATTAGCAGAAGACATAAAAAAGGAAAAATCTATAAAAATCATATACCTCAAGCTTACTTAACCATACAACCATGACAATACAAGTAAGTTTGGGAAGACAACGATTGATTAACCCTAAGTGTTCCATTAAGGCGAGTAAGCACTTAGTCCTTGGAGTTCGACTATATCATGCATGAAACGCTCGTATTCATATGGTTGAGTGTAGGGGTACCTTTCCACTCATCACTTGGCCTTTGCTATGTCTATTCTACACTACCATGAAAGAGGGAATTCATTTAGATTGGTTATCCACTTTGAAGAAGGAAAGAAAGAGGCAAGTATTATCTTACTACATAGTATCTTATCCTTAGTTTTCCTATGGCTACCTCTTACTAACAATTTTAAAGGTTTTTAATAATTCTAACATTATAGATGTAACCATGGTAGTGAAAAGAAAAAATAAATAATTGGTTTTATGGATATTTCTTGATGCCTTCTCAAAACCATAGTAGCCTACTAATGTCTAGTTTGAGGGGTGATATAAAATTGACTATGACCATTTACCTTCATCCATGATCCATGCAGTGATATGTCATCATAACTTTAACAATAAGGTTGTACATCAAGAAGCAACCATTAACTTCTTCAATTCATTAGTAGAGAATAGGCCCATGAAAGAAACATTATATCATAAAGCTACATGGAAAAATTTTGAGATATAAATACAAAAAAATTTTCATTAGTTATCAAAGACATGATGAATAAAGATTTCAATTGGCTCTAGAAAGTAAATTCCATCATAGTAAGTAATGATTTGTTACATGAATTGATGTATCTAAATTACACCATGGTGGGACATTATTTCAAAGAAGAAGTGTATAATGAAATGCTAAAGGATAATTAGATGGTCTTTGATGTTACTTTTGCATAAAATGATGCATTGAATAAAAATTTAATATCTACTTATGAAAAAAAAAAGAGAAATATGCCTAAGCATTTTTTAAGTTTAAAGGAAAGGTTGAAATGCACTAAAACTTATAAAAAGATAATTACAAGAATTAGCTATACTAAAACAAATAAGGAATACCATGGGCTCTAATACTAAGATAGATCTCATAAGTAGAATAAAGGAATTAATGATAAAGAAGATAAAGTTAGAGAGTAACAAGTTTATAATGCAAATTAAGATCTCTAAAATTCCAAGAGATTAGTTGTTTATAAAATCATGTGAAGGATTCAACTACTGAAAACAATGAATTATTAAATATCTTCAACATAGAGTAAACAAAAATTAGAAGCCATGGTGAGCAATTTTTAGGAATAGGTTGTAATTGATAGCTTTATAGCTAACTATAAAAAGTCATTAAAATCTATCTTAGGATAAGGTTCTAAGCTTTAACTTTTTTTCTCTATAAAACCATGATCTCATATGACTACTTATATTGAAGTTCAAGTAGATATGAAGATGTTAACTAAACATAAACTCAAAAAGCCAACTCAAGATGTTTCATTATCATTGTCTAAAATTTCTATAATTCTCAAAGAATCCATAGTGAAAAACATTGTAACAAAGCTACAACTTGAATAATCATAAAATTTTTTTGATTATCTTGTAATGCAAATAGGCTCCTTTATTGATTAAGGATTTTATTTATTTACTTTTCTTATTTTTGTTAACTAAAAAAAATAAAGGACCCTGGATCTATGATCTTAGTCTAGAAGAAATAAGAAACTAAGTTAGAACAAACACACTCTTGTGAAACGCTTTTAAATTCTCTTACAAATGAACATATGCTACTATAATTATATAGGCCTTGATCTCCCAACAATAGATTTGAATATATAAGCATGAATCTAGGAAATCATGGGGATAATCCTTATTATCTCATTTATAGATCTTCTAAATAGGGGATGGACTAATCATAGAAATGGATAGAAAACACAAATATAGAATTTCATCTTATTTAGCATAGATAAAAGGATGAAATCTATCTAATTCTTTTGTGAAACATCTAATTATCATATTCCAAATCCCACACCCTCCCCCTACCCGATGATGGTAAGAGTTTTCACTCTAAGGAATTCTTTCAAAGACTTGAATTTCTCAAGGTTCAAAATCTTAGTAAAAATACCTTCCATTTATTGCTTTAGTCCCATAATGCTTCATGCTAAGTATGTTATCTTGGATTAAGCTTCTAAGATGTTAATTCTTGATATCTATGTATTTGGAGCATCCGTGATGCACAATATTGTGTGCCATTTCAATAACACTTGTGCTATCATAGTATAAACAAATGGGAGGTTCAAGTGTATATCCCATTTCAGTAAAAATAGAGTGGATCCATATAGCCTAAGTAGTAATGTTTGATGTGGCTATGTATTCTACTTCTGTTGTTGAGAAGGTGGTTGTAGTTTGCTTCTTTGATTCTTAGGAGATAAATTATGGACTAAAGAAAAAAAAGAAAAAAAATTTATCTAAAATGTTCAAGATTACCTTCTTGAATTGCATTAGTGTATCCCCATATCTTGAAATTTTCATGTTTATGAAATGTAATCCCATAATCTATTGTAGTTTTTAAATTTTGTAGAACCCACTTCGTACCTTTCCAATATGATACATGTGGATCTTGCATAAACCAAGAAAGATAATTTACAAATAATTTGATGTATGGACAAGTATTAGAAAGATACATGAGACTAATAATAAGAGAATGGTGTAATGAATGATTGAAGGATGGGGATGTGTCATCCTTAGTAAGTTTTATATTAAGGAAGAGTGTTGTATCTGAGGAATTATAATTAATCATATCAAATTTCTTAATTATGGATTGGAAAATTTTCATTTGGCATATGGAAATGGATTTTGGTCTTTGGATAACTTGAAAGCCCAAAAAACATAACATCTTCCCCAAATTAGACATTTCAAATTCATTTTTCATAGCATTAAGAAAATTACTTCCTAATGCAATTATATAAAAAATAGATTAGATCATCTATGTATAAACAAAAAAAAAATTTAATCATAATTGGATACATTTTTATAAATTATTCTTTGTGATTAAAGATTGGTAAATCATGGTTGCATGAAAATGCATTAATTTAGGTGTACCAAGCACGTGGATCTTACTTGAGCCCATATAATGCTTTCTAAAGCTTGTAAACATGATTCTTCTTTCCTTCATCAATGAAACTTGGTGGTTGCTCTACATAAACCTCTTCATTAAGAAATCCATCAAGAAAGGAAAATTTTACATCCTACTGATAGAATGCATGATAAGCCTGAGTAGCAATAGTAAAAAGAATTCTCATGGGTTTCATTTGTGAAACAAGAGCAAAACTATCATCAAAATCTCTTCCTTGCTATTGAAGGTATCCTTGGCAACCAAGTGAGATTTGAATTTTTCACTTGATTATGTTGGTTTCTTTTTATTTAAAATGCCCATTTTAATCTAATGATTGGCTTACCTGGTATATGGGAAACAAGGTTCCATGTATTATTTTTGTGAATATGTTGTGGCTCTTTCTCCATGACATCAAACCACAGTTCATCCAGTGTAGCTTCAACGACTATGGATGGTTCCACCAAACCATCAACAACTCTTCCAATTAGTGTAAGTAGCACAAAATATTCATCATCCATTGTAGTGATAAAGTGAGCATTTATGACAGGCTCCACATTCTAAGTTGTGCAAGTATTGGCTAACTAAAATTGACTATGGGTCATGCACTTGGTAGTGTTAGAATCTAGTATATGGGAGGTTGGGTGATATGTAGCAAGCCATGAAGGGCATGAAAACTATGGAGTTGAGGTGGAGGAAGACTAAAAATTTAACAAAATAGCTAAATGAAAAGGAATGGAGGTAGCCACGGAGCCCAATGCTAAGTTGGAAAAATAGTTTGTGGGAAATAGCAAAGAAAGTGAAGAAGCAATAGTATGTAAAAAATTCATGGACACAAAGAAATATGAGATGGTAAATATGAGTTTTGTTGTAGGAAGTGGATGGCTAGATGAGAACTTGGATGGCTGCAACACCAATATATCATGCAATATGGATTGGATACTAGAATCATAGGGATGACAAATCCAAAACTTATTGTTGCATTGGCTTCTATCCAAGACTTATTATCCAAGCTTGATATTTGAAGTAAACACCTTGTCATTTCAATCACTATTATATTTTTTCTCTCTACTACTCCATATTTTTGGGGTGTAAAAGATGTGGTGGTTTGATGAATTATCTCATTTTTCTTATAAAATTCATCCAGCGCGTTTGATAAAAATTCACTACCACAATATGTCCAAATGTTTTTTATTATATTGCCACTTTGTTTTTCTACTTTCACCTTGAATTCTTTAAAACATCCCAATGTTTGATCTTTTAATTTCATAAAATAACCCCAAGAAAATCTTGAAAAATTATCCACAATAATGAATATATATCAACTTTTACCTAAGCTCAATGTTTTCATGGGACTACATAGATCTATATGAACTAGACCTAATTTTGTTTGAAATCTATGGCTTTTTCTAGGAAATGACAATCTTATAATTTTTTCTAGTTGACATATATCACAATCATGACTATTTGAAAAATAAAATTTGGGCATACCTCTTACAATTTCTCTTTTCTGCATGTGGTCCAAAGAGCCAAAATTGACATGACCTAAGCTTACATACAATAGCCATGTTGTGTCATTTGTGACTTTGAGACAACGAACATGATTTTGCATTTGCAACTTATACATTTGATTTTTTCTAATAAGAATAATAGTGATACCTTTATCATCAAAAACTTTAGAAATATTACAAACATCTTTTTCAAATTCAACAGGATGCCTCTTGTGACATAATTGCCCCATACTTAACAAATTCTTTGAAAGATAAAGAACAAAATAGATATAGTAAATAACATATTTATTACCTTGAGTTGTTATGAAGACAAGTAATTCAATCCATATAATGGTTAGCTTCTTCCCATTACCTATAGTTACCTTTCCATCATATTTTTCAAAACTTGAAAATAATTTCTTATTTTATATCATGTGATTAATACACCCACTATTAACCTACCAAATATTGTTGTTATTGCTAGCATCTAGTATCTTTGTAGAAATTAAGGGTTGATCTTCCTTATTTTCAATGTAAAGTAATTGTTCATCTTTTTCTTGATCTTTTTATTGATCTTTATGTTCTATAATTTTTGCTTTACCTTTTTTATAGCTCTTTCTTGATCAACTTTCTAGAGGATTGTGGGTGTTGGTGTCATAAAAATCATAATACTTACTTCCCTTTATTTATTTGATCTTTCATGATCATGACCTCCAAATGTACCATGATCACAGTCACATCCTCTAAATGAGGATTCATCTAAGGATCATTGATTTTGATTTTGATTGGATGTCCTTTGAAATTGCAATTAAAATGCATTTATTATTGACTTCTCATGATTAAGCTTCCTACAAGCTCAACCATAGTCATCTTATTGAGATCTCTTGCTTCTTCAATAGCCACGATGATGGGCTCATATCGTTTGATTACACTTCAAAGGATCTTTTCAACAGTACATCTGTCCTTAAGAATTTCTTCACAAGATTCAATTCCATTTAGAACTTATTGAAATTAGCTAATGTATTAATCAATATTCTATGAATCTATCATGCACAAATATTCAAAATATTTCCTTAATGGTTTTATCTTGATGACTCAAACTTCCAATGATCCCTTGTATGCAATCTCTAATGCATTCCATGTAGCTTTACTAGTTTGATGCATGAAAATTTTGGGAAAGATTATCGTATCTAATCCAAATTGAATGATGAAAAATGCCTTTGCATATTTCTTACAAAGCTTCTTAACTTTATTCTTTTGTTTTTCCTTCAAAGCTTGAAATGTTTCTTGATCAACATATTTAAATCCATTCTTCACAAAATCCCACAAATATTGTGAGATCAAGAATGTTTGCATCTTGATTGTCTAATACTAATAATTCTCTTCATTAAAGACATTAACTTGGAAAGGCATGGATCCATGATTTTTGACCATATTGAAAGAGATCATTTATTAAGGATCTAAAGTAACCTACTTCGATATCAAATGAAAAATCTAAAGGGCGTTGGATCTATGATCTAAGTTTATGAGGAAATGAGAAACTAAGTTAGAACAAATATTCTTTTGTAAAAATCTCTTAAATTCTCTTATCAATGAACATATTCTACTATAATTGTATAGGTCTTGATCTCCTAAGAATAGATTTAAATAGATATGCATGAATCTATAAAATTATGGGGATGATCCTTATCATCTTATTAAGGATCTTCTTAATATGGGATGAACTAATCCTAAAAATGGATATAAAATATAAATATAGTATATCATCTTATATATCATAGATAGAAGGATGAGATCTATCTAATTCCTTTGTGGAACATCTAATCATCATATTCCATAACATGGTTATAATGTCTTTTGTTGGGTAGTGAGGTTATTTGAATTTTAATTCTTCATGATAAGCATATATTTCTTTTCTTTAGTTTAAAGTTAAGTTATATTGTAATATATTTTAACAGAGATACTTGCCCTTGATATATCTAATCATTTTTCTTGCATTTTATAAAAAATGATCAAATTAATTTATAACATTTTTTTAGGAAAGAAAAGTTGGTCACCATCATATTATGTTCTTGTTAATATTGGCTTTACTAACTAGTTGTAAAGCTAGTACTTAGGTTATTTAGCACTCATTTTGAAATGGAATTTTTAATAGGAATTTCACTTTAAGAGCATAACTCAACATCATTGGCTTTGCTTATAAATCTCTAGTTCCTATGGTATTTTTGAGTTGGGTCATAATGTGAAAATTATATTATCACTTATTTTATCAATTTTATTAATTTATTTTTTAAGAGTAAACCAAAGTTTTAGATATCTATGTTAATCTTGAGGGGTGGTGTTAATGATTTGGTGCATTCTAGAAAGCTTAAAATGTTAGTTGATGTTTATATTTAATAATACCATGACTTGTTTGTATACATTGTCACAATGTATCACACCATATGTGGTGTTGATGTATTACATAACTTGTTAAGAAAAAATTATTTATTTGTGCATCTATTCTCAATGGTTTATGAGAGAATATTTTTGTAGAAACAGCCACTACCATGAGGAGGAGATGATGTTAAAGAAAGAAGAAACTAAACTATGAAGTATAAAATACAAAAAATACTGAATTATAGAAAAAATCAACTAAAAGACAAAGTTATATTTGACAAGAAAAAAATCATGTAAGAGAAAGAGAAATCCAAAAGTATAAGTTGCTAATAGAATTGATATATTCAAGAACATTTCCTCTACCTTATGAGATCAATTGAAATCTATGCTTTACCAAGTAAGAACATGTTTGGATCTAGAATCAATAAGAAGTCTCCTACTCATAGCTATTAGAAAAAGAGTAAAGAAGAGAGATATGTAAAATTGATGCTAATAATGTCAAAATTGCCAAGTATTTATATGTATAAAATGTAGTATCTACCCTATAATTTCTACTCCAATTATTCCAACTTTAATTTCTTCAGCTACTATCATCCCACCTATAATTTACTACGTTCATATAATTTGTTTCTAAGCATAAAAATCATTAAGACAACATCTTATACATAGGTCCAAAATTCTAATTCACTATTGAACCTATTCTAGCCATAATTCCTTATACCATCAATTCAACAACCACATTTATCATTTCCATTCATCTTATGTTCCTATCATTTACCTTAGTATAATGTTCCATAATCTATTTCCATTTCCAACCTATTTCTTATTCATAACACCATCCTAGGCAACACTACCATACCATCCATCCTTAGTGTTTCATCTAAACTAAATCTTTTACTCCAAGATTTATCTTCTAGGTTACAAGCTAATGTGGACTAGAATTATAAAGCCAAAATGCTACATGGAGGAAGTCCTACTATTTCTATTGTTCATCTCCTTGTTAACTTCATTAACCCATTAATCCTAGTTTCTCAAGTTTTCAAGTAGGTTTCATTACTAAATTCTACTAAATAAAATGGGAAATTTAATTCTAGTAATCATGTTATTACCTTTTGTAATGACTGCATGCTTTTGAGAAATTTTCCTCATATCATTCTAAGGAGCTTTTCAAACTAACTAACAAGTAAATTACTTCAATAGTAAAAAGTATTTTTCCATAGGTTCATCACTTTCTTAGAGCAACTCTTCATAGTCTTTATGAAAAGATTCAAGTACAACATCAGCAAAGGTTGCACATTACACAAACTCCTAGAAATAAAACTAGAACCCAATGAGTCCATCTTTAAGTTTATATCTAGATAACTTCAGCCATGATGAAGCTTACTCATTCATTTCTTGATGATCAACTGTTAGAAATTTTTGAAGCACTATCAATGATTATATCAAGGATAAACTAGTCTATCCTAGGTTACTAAACCTTTAGGATATTATCACCTTAGCAAAATACATCAAAGATATATCTATTCAATTGAATGACTTAAAATGGCTTATTTTTTCACAAAAAAGTAAGTAAAGGTATAGGAAAAGAAAAGGCTTCACAAAATGTAGAATATATGGTTTCTTTAATAAATCAAACTTCATCAACATCCTCATTCATCACAAATAATGCTAGGCAAACTTTATCAAATAGAGGCCAATAAAGGAAACAAGCCAAAGATTGATCCAAATATTATACGATTCTAATGATCTACATATATTTGTATAACATGCTATTAAATAATAGGTAAGTAACCTTTAAATAGGTTGTAGATTTAACAAAAACAAGATTTAGATGCTTCTAGACTTTGGCCACTGATCCTTCATAATGTATGAAAGGAGAATCACCAATCCAAAAGTAGTACAATCCCAACAAGTTCTACTACTACTAAAAAGGTATATAACATGATGTTGATTAATAAAAAATCCTTAAGAATGATGGTTACATGTTAATAGAAAAAGGAAATACTATTTTCAACACACTTATGCATACTAGTAATCAAAACATGTAGATGTTTCAAGATTCTTTAAACACTCACTCAAATAGAATCTTTACATTCCAATTAGAATTTAAAGATAATTATGCTAACATCTCTATTTTCATTAAATGAACCCATTCCAAAGCAATTCTTGCCCATCTATCCATCAAAATTCATGAAGTCTCAAAAAGCCTTTTGTCATTAATCTTCCATTAGATAATACCAATGCTTGCATAACTAACATTATATGTAGAGATTCATTCCTCATCTATATGAAATCCCATTATGATGTAGCTCCCATGCACTCAAAAATACCATTTAATTATCCTTCTTCTCCTTTATAAAAATTGGTTGCCTTTATCTACCCCACCTATACAAATTGATTATCCACTTATCCTACCATATGTTACATCAACACCATCTCACCCTTCTTTCTCATCCAAGTCACAGGAACCACCCCTACTTCCTATCCCATTATCATCCATTAGAATTCTCATAAGAGCACAAAAGTAAGCATCATCAAATAACAAAGGAAACAAGATGGATAAAACAAAAAGCAACCTTTCCAATAGTAAGAAAAAAGATGTCATCTCCAAAAACTACTTTAGTGATATTACAACTATTCTATTAAGAATTGCTCCTATAGTGCCCCTTCATCCAAAAAATTCAACATCTAAGAATCAAGATTTGCTCTAAATCACTGTAATAACGAAGTCAAAGAGGACCAAACTTTCTCTCTTTGACCTTATCTAAAGCTCTAAAGGCATCTCTTAGCATTGGAAGAGCTACTTAAATCTATCACCATTCTTTTAGACATTCAACTTTACACCAACATCATATCATGAAGCAAATTACTTGGTGTTCAAATTATCATCTATATCATATCATGAAGCAATAAATATCATTTAACAAATTCTCATCTTTATCATAATATGGATTGGGGATGACATTATACTATCATTACTCCATGTGGATGATGGAGCAAGATCCAATATCATTTCATGGATTGTCATTAAGCATCTTGGTCTTGATAAATAGGTCATGTACTCTAACCATAATTCTACTCTAGTTTCATTTAGCATAGTTGAAGTAGAGGTTATATACATGACTAATTTTTTCTTCTTACTTGGAAATTGCATCACTTCGAAAGTTTCCTTTATAATCATTAAATACTTATCAAGTAATAACACTATCCTAGGTAAGCTTTAGTTAGCTTAGCATCATGTTGTTTCCTTCCTTATACATCAAAAAATAGATTTTCTATATAAGGTTAGCAAAGTAGTTAAATTTGCAAATCCAAAAATCCTTGCTATTTTTAATCTTGATCTTTTAGAAGAAACCAGCTAGGCTCCCCCACTTATTATGATAGGGTAAACATATTCATTAGAAAAAACTAATGAGTCCAACATCACTATCCCATGATACTCTAACTCTTTTGAATTCATAGATTTAGGCTTTGGTAAACTTCATATCGTTTAATCTATCAAAAGTATTAAATATCCTAGCCATTCCTATTCATGCAAATTTATTCTTTCTAACAACTTAAGGACACCTTCACGAACTACATTGTAAAGTACTCAATTTATAGCTACAAAAGATTTTAACTTGATGTAACCTTTGCTAGATTAGTGATGATGACATGATGTGGCATAACTCTCCAATTTAATGTGGACTTATCATACTATATGTGAAAATAGGAATGGTAGGGTAATGATAAAAACATATGGGTTAAATGTTGAAAAAATGACTAAGTCTAAAATGTTAAAAAATGAGTAAATATAGAATGCTAAAAAATAAACTAAGCATGGAACATATTAGGAGAGATAAAATAAATTATAAGTATAAAATGTAAACAAAATAAAATAAAATAATAATTATAAGATGTAACAATATGGGGGAATGGTTTAGATTCTCTTCACAAATTAAAAAAAAAGTTTTATTGCTCTATAAAATGAGTTTTCACCTCCTCAAGAGGATAAAACTACAAGTGTTGAAGCAAAAACACAAGTGGGATAAAACTGACATAAAAACCTAATGTGTTAGCAAAATATGGATTTGAAGAGTGAAATTAAATATTTGAAGGATGAGGATATGAATGGAGAAGTTGTAGGAATAATCCAAAATCAATTCTAGGTCCAAAGAGGGTTGGTTTGGATAAGTGTCATGTCATTGATAGTAGAGCTAAAAAAATTCTAACTCCAGAGACTAATGCTAAAAGCCAAAAAATGTTAGGTTTGAAGGGTTGATGCTAATTTCACATTAGCACTATTTCTGGATCCTAGAAGAGCTATAGTATTCATAGAGCATGTGGGTGATGCTAGAAGGTCTGCTAGACATGCTTTTAATCTCTAAAAGTATCAAAAAATACTCAAGATCTACAAGAACTTACTTAGAATTTGTATTTTAAACTCATATTTATAGGTCTAGGATTTCTAATTTTAAATTAGGATTACTAAGTCTGAAATTTTAGTTAAGTGTAGTACACTCAAATTTAATCTTAATTCCAAAAATAACATGTTTTATCTTTATGTTTAGCAAGTCTCATAACTTAGAGAGATGACACTAACATTAACATTGATATCAGAATCACCAAAACTTAGAAAAATTTGTGTAAGTACTAATCTAAGCATTCCAAAGCTTTGTTTAATATTGAAATTTGATGTTGAATGATGTCAAGATGTTGTTGGGGATTCCATGAGGCTAGGGGATGATTCTAAATGCTTTGTTGAAAGGTTTAGGAAGGATGGTATATGTTCCAAGAATGGTGATGATGACATTGACACTAACATTAGTGCCAACATCATCAACACTTGGCCAAATTTCTAAATTTTTGACTAAGTTAAGATTTTAAGCTTCTAGGGCCCTATTTGATGCCTGAACTAAGGCCAAATGCTACCAAGAAAATATCCAGGAATATTTGGGCCTAATATTATAGTTGAATGATAAGGGAATGATCATGAACAACAAGATATAGCTTCCTCAAGTCTCGACATTAATAGCATCAACATTAGTAACACTTAGTCAATTTTTTACCATCTTGTCCAAGTTGTAGTTTTGGACTTCCAAGACCCTATTTGATCTCTAAACTAATGTTGAATGTTGTTGAGGTAATGCTGAGGAGCTTATGAGACCAAGTAACACTATCAAATGTATGATGTGGTGGTCAAGGAAGTTAACATATTGGTACCACATGTGCTGATGTTGATTGTAACACTAACATCAATGTCAATGTTAGTAAGGCTTAGAAAGAGTTTTTCACATTTTCTAAGTTGACATTGTGGATCTCTAAAATGCTAAAATTGATGTTGAAATGTACTAGAATGATTCCCATATGATGTCAAGAATATTATAAATCCAAGAAAAACCTACTAACCATCATTTTCAAGAGTTTGAAAAGGTGTTGATATTAGTAGGTTGATGCTCATATTGATGTTCATGTCAATGTTAGCACCACCTACTAGAGATAGAAAATTTTTAACCCAAAACTGCTAAGACCACTTTTAACTTATCAAAATTATCAATCTAAGTATAGAAATTATATAGATAGGTCACCAGAGAAACTAGAAAGGTAGAAGATGAGTCTAAATATAGGTGAAATGAATATTGGTGATGTCAAAAATCTTATTTTGGTAACGTTAACATTGATGCTAACATCAACATCAGTGTTAGCATTAAAGTTAAAAATTTTTTGAGTTTTGGGATCCCAAGGTCAAACTATCAAAATTAGGCAATTTTAACCCTATGATGACATGAAGATCAAGATATGTTATTTGGGATCCTGTAAGATTTAACTTGATGCCAAAATGTAGTCTTATGTAGGTGATATGGATAAGGTTGTAGTTGATGCAGATTCTGCATCAGCTCTAATACTTAGAAAAATTTTGATTCTTGATCTTTTTTGAGGATCACCAAAGATAAGGATCATAAGCTAGATTATGAACTAGGATGGTCCTTAGAGGTCTATGGGAGCATATAATATGTCTTATGCTAAATTGATGAGGTTTTGTGCTTGAGCTTATGTGAAATAATGTTGAAAATTTAATTAACATGGTCATTATTGAATTAAATAAGTCAAAATAACATTGCCTCCTCTTGATGGATGTTGTTGAAGTGCTAAAGAAGGATCTATTACAAATTGAATATATGATGCATGATGAACCTATAAGAAAAAATGTTAGGAAGAGAGGATCAGGAGGAGGGGAGAATGTTAGGATATCACCTATACACTAATCATGAGGATGTCATCCCATAAAGAGAAAGCATGTTTGGATCCTAGGCACAAGATGACTGAAGGGATGCTATTTATGATGTTCACATCCTATTGTAATCATGAAGTAGGGAACAATTTCTTAAGAATAATTATATATTAATATAATTTCTAAGAAAATCCTTAATTTACAAAATTGATGAGTAAAAATGTGTGCTTGAGTACACCTAAAATTTTTAATACATTTTTTATGCAGATGTTATAATGTAAATGGATTTTTCTAAGATTTTGAATAATCCTAGGATATTTGGCTTTGCAAATTGGATTTCAATTAGTCCTA
The DNA here is from genome assembly GCA_015680685.1 of Gnetum montanum. Taxonomy (NCBI): domain Eukaryota; kingdom Viridiplantae; phylum Streptophyta; class Gnetopsida; order Gnetales; family Gnetaceae; genus Gnetum; species Gnetum montanum. The sequence goes on along the minus strand of MNCI01030329.1, from coordinate 333,117 downwards.
TAAGTCATGGATTTACATGAATGATAGATATGATAAAATATCTAGACGTAATGAGTTTAAACCTAATGTAATGGAAGATAAGATAACCATCACTTTTGAGGATTTGCAACTATTCTTGGGTATTCACACCATAGAAGGAACCAACTTGAAAGAAAAGGCTTGTCATCAAATTGGGAGGGCCTTAACCTAGTAATAATTTAATTGTATAGTCACTAGTGATTGAAGGATTAAAATATATAAGAATGTCCATTATGAGGCATTTATAACAAGTCATATCATAACTACCAATTTACTTCCTGTTTTTGAAAAATAGTTAGGAATTGGTATGTCCATAGTCTAGTTTTATGATGCTTATATTAAGAAAAAAATGATTAATAGTCTTAAGACCATACTTAGTAGAATAAAGAGTGTTAAGTAGCTTCACGGAATGATAGCATCCACTTTTCCTATTTTGATTTTCTCTCTGCTATCAAATAAAGGATTTAGGTTAGGGATGATGATCCAGACCCATAAGACATCCACCATTAAGTAATTATTCAGGGTAGATAAGCTAGATCAACTAAGCCCCAATTGTTACTACCACCCCTGTTGCATCACTTGCACAAACTATTGTTACATTTACTTAGAAGCTAGAACCCACTATTGTGCAAGTTTCTACCTCCACTCTCAAAGCCTTTTAGCCAATTTAAGCTTAAGCATTAACTTCATTTAATCCAAAACATAAAGAAGAAATTGAAAAAATCAAAACCATCATCCATTGCTAGCAACATCAACTAGTCAAGGATGAGGACAAGATCAAATAATAATCAACTTTCATTCAACAACTTCTATAAAATCAAGAGTTCAACCTACCTCAATAGAATATAAATGATTTTGCTAGGAATGTAATAGAAATTGTTCAACCCATGTCTATTGAAATAATCTCAAAAACTATCACTAGATGGATGACTATGTTTCATGATGCTTCTAGGGTGACTAATAAAATCAAGGAAGACAGGTTGGAAAATAGAAAAAGAGTGTATAAGATATTCAAAACATATATTTCTAAATTACAAAGTGTTGAACCCACAAATAATGAAACCATTAAAAATATAAATACTAGGCTTCAAACTAACTTAATAAATCTAAGTTTAAATGATAAATATTTTTCCAAAGTAACAAATATTGTGGTAAAATGTCACAAAGAGTTCACCCAAACCTCCAAATATTTGCATAAGAAGATAAGCATCCCACTTCAACCCCAACACCAAAATCCAAAAATCCATTAAAGAATATTCACCTAAATTGATTGCTAAGATCAAAAACCCTTAAGTTTAGGGATGTAATGAGAGTGAAGTAGATTAAACCTTGAATTCTTTATTATCTTTTGATTTTTCATTATTATACATGTTAGTTCATTATTTAATCTTCACAAGAGCTATCTAGAATTAGTAAATGTCAGAAAATAATAAAGAAGAAAAGAATTATAAAAAACATTATTTCCAAACATGTAATAAGATCAAGATCCAAGGTCAAACTCTTAAGAAACATCATATTAAGAAATAATAAAACATGTAATCTTACCAAGAGTTCTAAAAGATTATATACAAGCTTATAAGCAAATATTCTTAGAAAATAGAAACTAGAAATTTTTCTTACATTAGGAAATCATAAAGAATTTTTTGGATAGTTACAAAGCCTTACCATATTTTTGAAGAAAATTGAAAACAACATTGATCTAATGCCCTAAGAAGATTTGGTCAAATTTGAAAGAAAGCAATCAATATATTATAATTAATAGTATAATTCAATTGAATGTGAGCCAAAGATTGAAAAAATAAAAAATATGTTCTTCATCTTCTAAGATTTGTTTGCACAGTCTACAAATATGCTCTTTTCTTGGTAAATTGATCCAGTGAACTATCTTAATAAGGAGATGATAAGAGTTCATTTGTTCTCTAGTAATTTAATTCCTTAAATGAATAATAATAGTTGAGAATAGATAATCTTGGGTAGTAGATAACAAACCTCCTATAATAAAATGTAAATAAAAATGCTTTTTCCTTAATGTGTTCAACTAAACTTTATCTAGGACTTTTTCTTTTATAGTTTTCTAAAGGCGCCTTTTATTTATAGAAGGATTCTCTATTACAATATTCTATGACCGAAGCCATGAATTTCCTTGATGCAACCATTCATATTCTTGTGTAGCATTCATTATCTCCTTAGCATAATTAACTTTCTCCATGTGACATAATTTTTGAGTATAATCAATAAATTAACAAAGGGCTTTAACTTCAAGAGGAAGCAAATCTACTTCTAAAAGTAAGATATTATAAGAAGTCTAAATTTTCACTTAAAATTCACATACAAGAAACTATTTTTGAACCTACTCTAATTTTTTTCAATTATATGTAGAAAGAAAAGGTTCCCAAGCAACACATCCATATAATAATATAGGTTGGACAAGACTATAAAAAAAAATTTCTTTCAATCTTCCATACCAAAATTTTTTTCTAGTACAATTATTTCTTAGAGAAAATATAGCTCACATATGACTTGAAACCCTTTAAGTAATAAGGGTATTCTAGCTATAATTACTAGCAAATTCAACTCCTAAATATTTAGAAGATTCACATATATCAAGTCTTTTTTTCTCCAGGGGAAAAATTGTAATTTCTAGTTCTAGTACCACAAACTAGAATTTCATTCTTATCAATATTAACTTTCATACTAGAATGATTATAGTATTCATAGAAAATTTAAATCATATAATTTAATCCTATAGCTGATTTTGCAATCAAGGCCACACCATCTGCAAAGAGAAGTATGTTAAAAAATAATCCATTCACTAACATACCATGATGAGAGGCATTTTGCATCCATTTATCTAATTCATCTCTAAATATGCCAAAAAGAATAGGAGATAAAGGACATCCTTATTTAACTTTAGTTGAGCTATTAATAATTGTTTCTTCTCCTATAAGATTATCTTCAATAAGAATGTTTGCTATCTCATAGATTCTTTTAGTAGTAAAGAGGAGATTTTATGGAACATTAATGCTAACCAATCTCTTCTAGAGTTTATCTTAAGCAAAAAAATCATAAGCCTTGGAGAAATTAAAAAAATAGATAAAAGTTGTATGGTCATCTCTTTTTTGCTTCTCTACACAATAACACAAAGTTATTAGCTAATTTATAGTAGAATGACTCCTCTTGAAGCTTGCTTATGCCTAAGCATAAAAACCTTATATTTCTATCCATGAACTAATTTTATTCTCTAAAATAGTACCCAAAAGCTTAGTAAAATATAAGTTGTTAGTCTAGACAAGGAGTCAAGGTTTTAAACCTCAAGATTCACAATCATAAGCATAAGCGTAAGAGAGACATTAGAATGTGCTAACATAAATTACTAGTAAAATACAATATATTATTAGCCTAATATATTTAGCATACTCTTATGCTTAAGAATCAAGTATAAAAAATAAATAACAAATATCATATCTTTGGTTTGAAACACTGAATTGTTCTATACCCTATCAAGGGTGGTAGTGATGAGTCACCATTTTAGTCAACCGCAATATCGCGTATGTGATATTGTGTACACGATATCATAGCCCGTCTTCTCATCTATAAATAAGAGGTAGAAAGTTCCGATAGGCATTAGTTTTTAGAGTTAATTTTTGATTTTAGTTTTTGTTTTTCCTCTCAACACTTTTCCTCCCAGTGTATGCCCACAGTGTGGTGATTGTAATTGTACGACATCCTTATTTGAGTGTGACGTACTTGGACACACACATGATCAGCAATAAAGATTGAGATTACTTCATCATTGCAGCATTCACTTATTTTGATTAATTATTCATTTAATTTTTATTTACTACTTTCCTAGTTAATCTATTCTCACCCTTAACTCCTTTTAAACGTGGAATGAGTACGACTTAATCATGATCATTTAAGTGTGACTACTTGGTAACCCAGTAGCATACCTAGGATCTGCAACTGGTAATCCCAGTGGTAGTCGTGCATGAAGTCCAAGATGTGTATAGATGATTGAGGAATGGATGCTCATCGCACTTAGGCTAGCTTAGATTCTCTTTCACCCTCTCTCTTAGCTTATTTAATATTATTTTCCATTATCTTCAAGAGTAGCATTAGCATAGGAACACATCATACACCTCACTCTAGACTAAGCCATACGTGACAAAGCTAATTCTACTCCAGGTGGGAAGATAGTGAACTGCGAGCTAAGGAAAATGATCTAGATACCACAACTAGTCTGTCTGTGGAGTTCGACTAGATTGCACATGTAACGCTCGTATTCATATGGTTGAGTGTAGGAGTGCCTCGTCACTCATCATTTGCGTCATTGCCAGGGATAGTGCTAGTTATCTAGATTAGTTATATCATACAAGGTCGCTGTATAGGAATTAACGATATATCTTTTAGAAAGAAATAATTATAAAAAGTCACATATAAATTCACACATAATTGGACAACCATGGCTCTTCTACAAGACTATAACAATGCCACATCTAGTGGGGAAATTTATTGGATAACCAATGAATTATATGATAATGAAGATTGAAGTACACAA
>MNCI01030329.1:300727-317295 GCA_015680685.1 Gnetum montanum | reverse complement strand
GATACGCCACTGGGCTACCAAGTAGTCACACTTAAATGCTCGTAACCAAGTTGTACTCATTCCGCTTCTAGGAGTTTAAGGGTGAGAGACTAATCGTGATGAGCAACCGATTCCTTAACTAGCCGTACACATCCGTAGATGCTCGTAGTCAAGTCATACTCACATCGTGCTATGAAAGCAATAAATAACATTAAATAAATAACAAATAAATAAACTAAGTGAATGCTGCAATGATGAAGTAATATCGATCTTTATTGCTGGTCATGTGCATGTCCAAGTACGGCACACTCCAATAAAGACACCGTACAATTACATTCACCACCACACTGCAGGCAAACACGGGAAAGAATCTAACTCTAGAGGGATCAAACTGCCAGAGCTTCGCTACTCTAAACTGGGATGTCAAATGAGGGAGAGCTGCCTCTTATTTATAGATATGACGGCAGACTGCGATATCACGTACGCGATATCGTAGGGAAAGATGCGATATCGCAAGGGATGCGATATTGCGTCGGCTGCGATATCGCGGCTTGTGCGAACCGTGTCTCATCACCCTACTATTATCCCTCTGAATAATAACGTTCCTATGTACCATTACATGGCCTTTTTCTCTCACTTACCACCTTAGGTTTTATTGATCAATTACACCCACACATAATTATTCATGCCTTCGAAAAAAGTTAAATTACCCTAGAACCCTTAAACACCAGCCACATGTCCTTAATTTCCATTGTTCAACTTAGTCGTGGGGGAGGGACATACACCGAATAGCACATAATTTTTTTGGAATTTTTCATCACCCAAAGGATATTATTAAGGGTAATTAATTATAATAATAGGGATAATTGTGCTGAAAATCATTTCATCCCCTTAGGTATACCAGAAACCTAAAATTGGAAAACCACCTAAGTAATAGGACTCACTATTACAATCTTTCGGAAAACATCACACAGAGATAAAATAAATTAAATTAGTTAAGGCAAGCAGTAAGGTATAACTTAACTTCGGAAATAACCTTACTAACGTTTGACCCTGTGTGATTGCAGATGGCCTCAAAACGTGGACAACAAGAAGGTCCTGCTCAAGGTGGAAGCAAACGACCTAGGAGAGGCGAAGAAAAAGTCCCTTCTAAACAACATGTAGAGTAGGAGGAACAATCATTCAGCATTCACCAAGAAGACCCTACTACTGTATAGTCTAGGTAGGTAGAAGGAGGAGCTATTGTAGGGCCTGAACAGGGACAACATATCATGTTGCCCCAAGATTTTGTTTAGGCTATCCACGAAAGGTCCACATTCACTGCGGTGATTGTGGAATTAAACTTTGAATATTTCACAGAGTTCACTCCTGAGGCTATTAGGGACCATCTCAAAGGGACTCCCTTATGGCCTATCCTCTCTACAAGCGGTGCTTGGTACCTAGGGGAAACGTACCATTTTTGGCACAACAAAGAACAAGGCGCCACCATTGACATTTGTGGCATGAAAGTTGATTTCTCTATGCAGGCCATTTTGAAAGTATTAAACCTTCTAAATATAGGGCCAAAAGTGGCTCAGTTATCCACCCGTTCAGACCCTGATGCACAATGAGTTTGGTTGGAGAGGACATCTGGAAAAAATAAGACATTTGAAGAGTTGACGACGGAAGAGAGGATCTATTTCAAAATTGGAACGTATCACCTCTTCCCCATGAAGGGCCTAAAAAATATTTCAAAATATGTGGCTAGGGAATGTGCAGTGCTGATGGGGAAGGTTAATGCTAACCTACCTCATCTATATTTCGTAGAGATCCTAAGGAAATTTGAGGAATGGAAGACAGGGAAGCTTGCCTTATCCTTCCCTTGTCTTATCAGGAAGTTGTGCCAATGTGCTAGTACCAGAGGATATACTAATGATGTCCTTTGAAAAGCCCAGAATGCTTCATATGATGAATTGTTAAAGCCACCAACTGCAAGGAAAATCACTGGTGAGACACTGGGACCAGAACAAGAAAAAGAAGAGACAACTGGACCAACTACAACTCAACTTTCAGGACCCAGCCAACTTCCAAGTACGGGACCCAGCCAACAACAGGAAGTAGGGCCTAGCATGGGCTAGGAGCAACCATTGCCACTGTAAGACTATAGACCATTGATGAGCCACCTCAGGGCCATCGCTGAGATGGTCAATTGGGGAAGTCGTGATGATGCAAATCTCTTCCACATCATTGACAATGTCATATAGCCCACAATTGCTTTGGATCGTGCAAGGGGTGAGGTGTCCATTCACACAGGAGGAGGGGAAAGTACTTGGTTACAACAAATCTCGGAAAATGTTGCATCTTTCCAAGTGTAATTAGAAACTAGTGAAGGGGCCACAGTGGTGGTCATGCAACACCAGGATGTAGCGGGAGCTACAAAAGTGGTCACAGACCACATCAAAGAATAGTTCAATGTACCTGTTGTACCACCAGTAGATCTCATAGGAGCACAAGATGCTCAAACTTTGGCCAGAACCTCAATGACTCCTACGGAACATGAGGATGTGCTTGATCGATTGCTACAAACAAGAAAAGTAATGACATCTCTATTTGACATCCCTCAAGATGTTACAGCAATTCAATTAGACCTCATGTCCACTAAGGGGAAGCTAGTCTTGACAGAGTTTAGGGCTAAGCATGCTAAAGCAAAGGTGTAGAAATTGCAAGAAAGGCTCATGGCCCTACAAGCAGCATAGTGAGACCCTTTGCAATTTGTTCCTGCATACCAGCTGGACAATTTCAAAACTGAGCAACTAACCAAGCTACTAACGAAGAATAAGAAGGTGGCAGAAGAAAAAGAGAAGGCTGTTTGGGATGCCTCTACAGCACAAGCACAAAATCATGCGCATACCAAGGCACTGAAGGCCTTACAAGAGGAAAATAAACAGCTTGTTGCTGACAACCTTGGGTTGACCTTTATGGAGAAGCAAAATAATGTTCTCGAAGAAAATTTTCATCAGTTGTGAGAACAATTCATTCGGGTCAACCAAGACATGAGCCGTTTAGTCAGGGAGAATCGAACCCTATTAATGGAGGAGGTATGCACCATCTGCCAAAAGACAGCTATCGAAATAAGCATGTGGCAAAATGAGGCTAAATGGCATGTAAAGATAAAGGAGCACTTTTGGGATCAGGTGGGGATGTAAAAACAGATCTTTGAGAAGGAGATCCATATGGCCAAGGCCCACATCAACGCTATCAATTCTCAACTCATTGACTGGCAGGCCATATTGGACACATATATCTTAGCCCACAAAGCGGAAGTTAAGAATCGAGACCTACAGATCTAGGATCTAACAGAATACATGGAGTTGGCAAACCTACGATATGCCAACCTTGCCATGTTAATAGCAGGGTGCCCCAGGACAGACCTCGAACAACAGGTAGCTACCACCTACAACACATATGAAACAGAGTTTGCAGAATGCAAGAAGATATTGCAAAAAATGGAGATTGTAAATTCTAAACTTGAGGTGGTGAAAGCAAGCTATCAAGGATAAAAAGGTGTCACAACAGATCTGGCTCGACGGCTTGCGAAATTTCAAGAATACATAGACAAAGCCAGAGCCTACAAGGAGGAACAACGGGTGTTTGCAGTTTGGTATGTCAAGGCAAATCAAATGTTTCTGTAACTACCCTGCCCATGGGAGGTGCCGACTCCATCAAACATCAGAACATTAGCATGGACGACATAGGATCCCTAGACGGAAGAGGACACACTCCAGGCCATACTTTAACACTGTCAAGTCCCAAGACCTAGAGCACAAGACAAGGAGAAAGCACCTATGGAGGAGCCACCGCCACCAGGAACTACATGAGTTCCACCAATTTTGTAGCTATAGAATTTGCTTTCGCATTCTTTGTGTTGTGCCTCAATTTTGTTTTGATTCTACACTGTGGCATAAATCCATTCTCACCATTCAATAATCCCATACCCATCAACTAAGTAATCACTGTAGCTCAAGGACGAGTTTTCATTTAGTCGTGGGGGTATGATGAGTTGCCATTTTAGTCAACCACGATATCGCGTATGTGATATTGTGTATGCGATATCGCGTACGTGATATCACAGCCTGTCTCCTCATCTATAAATAAGAGGTAGAAAGTTCTGATAGGCATTAGTGTTTAGAGTTAAGTTTTGATTTTAGTTTTTGTTTTTCCTCTTAACCCTTTTCCTCCTAGTGTATGCACGTAGTGTGGTCATTGTAATTGTATGGCATCCTTATTCGAGTGTTACGTACTTGGACACACACATGACCGGCAATAAAAATCGAGATTACTTCATCATTGCAACATTCACTTACTTTAATTAATTAATTATTTAATTATTATTTACTGCTTTCCTAGTTAATCTCTTCTCACCCTTAACTCCTTTTAAACGCAGAATGAGTACGACTTGATCACGAGCATTTACGTGTGACTACTTGGTAACCCAGTAGTGTACCTAGGATCTGCGCTTGGTAATCCCAATGGTAGTTGTGCACGAAGTCCAAGATGTGTACAGATGATTGAGGAACGGATGCTCATCACACTTAGGCTAGCTTTGATTCTCTCTCATCCTCTCTCTCTTAGCTTAGTTAATATTATTTTCCATTATCTTCAAGAGTAGCATTAGCATAGGAACACATCATACACCTCACTCTAGACTAAACCATACGTGACAAAGCTAATGCTATTCCAGGTGAGAAGATAGTGAACTGTGACCTAAGGATAATGATCTAGATCCCACAACTAGTCTGTCTATGGAGTTCAATTGGATCACGGGCGTAACGCTCGTATTTGTATGGTTGAGTGTAGGGATACCTCGCCACTCATCAGGTAGTGAGGTAGAACCTAGAATAAGTTTGATACTAGTTATATCATATCTTAACAGGTAGTTTAGATATACACAAGGGTTTTACCAAACAATTATTCTTGTCTTGCATGAGGGTTGGCCTAAATAAGTGAGGTATTATACCAAACAATCCTTAATCATTGGTTAAGTTAGTATTAGCCTTAATCACTAGTTAAGTTAGTATTATTCTTGTTCTAAACATGTGATACTAGAAACTCGATAGGAACATCATGGAAACCTAGGGTAAATCATGAGTTAATAATAGACATTAACAATAATGTTAATGGTATTACTTAATGGTTAAGTTAATTAATAATCATTGTTGGTTCCAACAATGTGCTTTACAGTATAGGCCCCATCTTTTAATCATGTTCCATGAAGCTACAACTTGGATTTCCTCTATGGTGAAGATGTACTAACTCTTCTTGCATGTATTCCATGCAAATTTAGTAGGAAGCTTTGGAGGTGGCCAAATTAGATCAAAAAAGGATCAACATTGGACAAAATATTATTTATTTATGTATTTTATGTTATAATTTGGCCTTTTAATAGATTGGCATGTTGGCCTTAAATGTGGATTTTTCATTTTACTTTCATTCATATTGTAATGAAGCCCAAGTGAGTATAAATGTTCTAATATGGATTTCTAGTTATTAAATTTCTAAGTATTTAAACGCTTACATGGTTTTATAAGTGTTTAAGTTGTTAAGAATTGTTTAAGAGTGTAAGTTTTATTTGTCATGTCCCTTTATATAATTTTATAAATTATTTATGGTTAAAACTTAGGGCATTACAAGCAATCCTCATGGGATGGTACATCAATTAGTAACTCATTAGTTTGTTAACTAAAGGGTTATGAGTTTATGTTACCTATGCCTAAGGCACACTTATGTTAAAATTATATCACTATGTACCTATGGATTGATTGTAAGAGCTAACCCTAACACATTTAATTCAAACTCTTACTACCAATAAAAATGTTTTAGATACAACCTATTATTTTAAATTTGTTGTCTTATGACTATAAAATATATATTGTCCTTATATTTAAATTACTAATTTGGTTAAACCACTATGATAACTATATCACTAAATGTGCAGGTATATTAACATAATATTTATAAAGTGCAAAACTAGGAAATATAATTAAAAGTGTAAATAAGAATTATTATCATAGTAATAATAATTTAATTTTTACAAGTTTAAAATTATAATGGTATGTTAAAAATATATTTATGTGTAAAAACAAAAATTTTATGAAGGAAAATTTTAGATCATAATACTCTAAACTTAAACTTAAACCAACAATACATAAATTCCACTCCTCCTTCATTCCAAAAGATTATGATGATATATTGTATTTGTTTTTTCCTTCATTGTTTACCAAACTCAACTAAATTTTTTAAATTTGTGAAAATTATAAAACCACATGTTCTTTGCACCAATTTTGTCAAGTCAAGCACAAAGCTTTTCTTCTAGATGCCATTGACAAAATTCTTATTTTTCTAACACGACAGGCGGTGGTTACCCCATGCCATAGAAATCAAATATTGCTGCGATAACAAGAGACGAATAAGAATTTCCCTGGAAAATACCTGCAATCAGTGACATTATGCTCTATACTGTCGCACTTCTTCAATGAAAAACAGAGATGGAATAGGATTATCATTCATGCATCAAGGTTCAAAGTCATGGAATTGCATGTGATGAGAACACAGGCAAAAAATGGCTTGTTTAATGGCCTCGTCAAGTCATCTACCTATGAAGGAGCATTGAAATCTTGAACACAGGTAGGAAATGGCTTTGGCTTATTTAATTGAAAATTATGTTATCATGCCATGTTCTGTCAAGTCATTTACTTATGAAGCATTGAAATCTGGAACACACAGAAAATGGCTTTGGCTTATTTAATTGAAAGTTATGTTATCATGCCATATTCTCTCACAAAAATAAAGCTGGCCAAGTCATTGGTCAAGTCACAGAGCCATATTCTCTCACAAAAATAAAGCCTGGCCAAGTCATTGGTCAAGTCACAGAGCCTTCTGCCTTTTTTAATTGAAAGTGATTCAATCGTGCCATATTCTGTCACAGAAATAAAGCCTGGTCAAGTCATCTGCTATGCAGCATTGAAATCTGGAACAGAGATACAATTATCCCATATTCTACCACGGAAATAAAGCCAGGTCAAGTCATCTACCTATGCAGCTTTGAAATCTGCCACTACCCGCACATCTTTGGTCCTAAAAATAATGAAACCAAATCGCCTAGGTCAAAATAAATATGGGAATGGCAACATCAGAAAGCACTAAGGAATCCATCGCAGACATCGTGAAAGGTTCAATGGCCAAAGTCAAAATAAGTATGGGAAACGGAAACACTTTTTGTTCGTTTGCGTGTATGTTATGGGAAGAAGATCCGAAAGTAATTAAGAATCCATCGCAGACATCGTTAGAGGTTCATGTATATTTGGCTAGAATTCATTGTTATCGTTGTAGGCTGTCTATCTTGGGGAGAAGCAGAAGAGAGAAAGAAAGAGATTTGGAAATGGGAAGGCAGTTGGACAACATGGTGCAGAGCTTGAAAACCAAGATTGCCAGGAGTTTTCCATTGAAACTGAAGAACAAACAGAAGGTATATGTGAAAATGAATAAAAGCGACAGCATGCGGCAGGAGATTCAAAGCAGGCGTGCCCAAAAACTGACTGCAGAGACACTCAAAGTTGCGGACAAGATTGGGCGCAACACCGTTCCTGCCTAAGTTTTGCACACTGTTGGTTTTTGTTCTTTCTTGTACCCATCTTTCACAGCGTGATGAAGTAATTAGGAATTGAATTTGCTGTACTGGTCTCGTGGGAATGATGTAGGCTTTTTCAAAAAATTGCGGTTGTCTTTTTGTAGAAACCTTGATGTCTGAAAATTGAAAACGCTGTGTAAGTGTATACGATTGTATCAATGTCATGAACTCAATGAAAATTTGGAAGGTTCTCTTTTAAGTTTTAACTGAACCGTGTTTTATTGAAACGCAGACATCACCTGGTTGCGCTTTTCTCCGTTCCGTGCCGGTTGACATCTTCTGGAACATGTAATTTTGATGCATGTGAAAAGTTCTTTTGAAATATTTTCTTAAAGATATTTACTCTCATGATAAGAATTTTTTAATTTAGTATTGCTTACTAAAATCGAATTCATGACTTAGAGATTCTTAATAATGAGTATGTTAAGTTTCATCAAAGTATCACGTTAATTTCGAGTACATATAATCATCTTTTTAGTTTCAACAAACTTATATGCTTTACCCAACAAATTACCCTTACATCTAAACCCCTTTTGATCTTCTTTTACTTTCCAAAAGGGTTGCATCATTACATGGTGGTATCTAAATCCTCTCTCATCTTCTTTTACTTTTTAAAAGGGTCCCACCATTACCTAATTGCATAAGCAATGGTGGGACCCTTCCCTCTCAAAAATATTAAACAATAAATTTATTGTTAAAATCTTCAATTTATTTTATTAGCAAAAGGGTAACATCTTTCCCTACAAAATGGTCTTAGATTCAATTTTGATTCACTAGTTTTCCAGTTTTAAAATTCTCATTTCTGGTTGATTTTTACTTAAGTTTTTCAGTTTTCTTATTTCAATTTTCAATGCTATTTTTTAAAATTTTCATTAACTTTATTGTTTTTTTTTTCTCAATTTTTATTTTTAATTTTTACTAACTTTTCTATCTTTAATTTGTAAAACTCTATTTTTGGTTTTTTGTTTTTTAATTTCATTTTCACTCAATTTTAATTTCTTTTTTTTAATTTTGTTGTTTTTTATTTTGAATTTTATTCCTTATGCTTTATTCTATTCATTACTTAGTTTTTTAAGGCAAGATTACATTTAACCAATATCAAAGAAGATGGAAGGTCAAAAAACCAATACTCAAAGGTACTCATTTCAAGACCAGCACCACCATTAAAATGTTAGAAATGCACCTTGGGCTCATAAATCAAGGGTTTCTACAACTTTGAGGGTTTCTATACTGAGGGTTTTTGGATTGATTTGAGAGGTAGCAAAGGGTATGGCATTGATATTACATGCAATGTTGTGAAATTTTGTTTGTGATCCTTCAGGTCGAACTATCACTTCTTTGTCTTTTTAGAAATTGTGTGATGATTAATATAAATCTATTACCCAAAAAAATTTTGGACGGTCTATTTTCATGTAAATTATGGGTTATTTACCTCATTTTCAAGTTTTTGAATCATATAAATATGGTTTGGAAAGATCGATATTTGGATGTCGTTTATACTTGTTATTTTTCAAACTCATTTTTACTGGTAGAATTTGTTGATTTGATGATGGTTTTTAAGGTTCTTGATATTGGTGTTTTTAATCATCATCATACTTTATTGATTATTCGAAAGCAAATTTCCTCTTTTAACCCAACATCTCTTGAACTTTAAAAGATATCTTATTTTGTTGGATTGCTAAATCTTTCATTAAATTTTGAAAAAGTTGAAAATGGATATTATCTCGCATATTAGGCTAATCAAGCATTTTGAAACTCCAATTGTAGCTAGTAGTTTTCATAGAATTTGATATATGATTAAAGTGGATCATGATTCTTTTAAGTTAAATTCTTTTGCATGTTGGTGGAATTGATAATGTGTAAAAGGTTGTTTATTACAATCTTCCAAACTCATGTTATTATTGTCATCATGAGGATCACATGGTTGATTCATGTCCTTTTATGTTGCATAAAAAGGCAATGCAAGCATGTCAGCAACAAACTACTATAAATACTACTAAGGTTTTTTCTACTAATGTTAAAGAATCTACCAAGGTTTTTTCTATAAATGTTGCAAATATAATGATAATTTCTTCTACTAATGTTTCAACATTCATTTCTTTTACTACTACTCAATAGAATATATCTTTGATGAATCATGTTTTGCATGAGCTCTGATATCGAGGTGGCTACGATATCGAGTACACGATATCACAACCCAAGATGCAATATCAGGCATGTGATATTGCAAGGTACTCTTGGGCCTATAAATACAGCCCTTGAGCACACGATTTGAGGGTAGTTTTTGAAGTCAAGTAGCAAAATTCTTGTAGTTTATTCATTTGAGAGTTAGAATATTTTTCAAGTGCTTGCAGTAGGAGGTCTAAGAGTAATCAGATCTTTATTCAAGCATTGATGTACCTGAACACACCACTGTGTTGGCAATAAAGACGAGCTTTTTGATTCATCCTTGTAGCACTTAAGACTTTCTTTCTTTATGCATTTATATATATCATGATTTCATGTAGTTCATATTTAATGTTATTCATTCAACAATTAATTTTGATTAATTAAGCAATTAATTAATATACACAAGCATGACCACTTTGAACATACGTGTCACACTTGGTAGCTCAGAAACAATTAGCGTTTGACAACCCAGTAGTGTTTACATGAAGTTCAGGATGTGTCCAGGAAGTGGGGACGATTACTTGTGTTAGGTTAAATTAGACAATAGTTCACTTAGCATTTAATTACTCTTACTTTCATTATTGTTTTTAGGCAATCAAATTGATAAAACATAAAATGATAAAAATCTTATGCCTTCGTCACACTTAACCATACACTTGCATTTCACAAGTGAGGCTGATTAAACAACGAACGGACAACAAGAACTCACTGTTTAGCTCTAGTGTACTTGGTAATTAAAATCTATGGAATTTGATCAGATCGCACGTGAACGCCCATGATTCGTATGGTTTGGCATAGGGGTACCTCGTTGCTCATCATTGGCACCATTGTCGGGGACTTTAGTTCTATGTTCGCTATCTAAACTTAGTGAAACTTAATAACCTCATTGTTCAAACTCTAAAGGTTGAATCTTACAAAAACAAAATTATTATTACAACTAAATTAAATCTTAACCACACACTACATATAGATTCATTAATATAAAATGTCTTCTTCTCACAGGAGTCTATCTCCGCCTAGGGCAGACCAAGTGCCTTATCCTAATGAGTATGTACTAGACTTCACCTTCATCTTACATTAAGATGAAATGCTATGGTGGTGCAACATAGATGGAAATATTGTGTTGCCATCGGGTCAATCTATTCTAGCTATGCTTTAGCTAATGCTTGCATAACATGGACTTCAACATCTTCATAGGGAGAATGAGATCCAAGATCCCAATTCAAGGGATTATCATTCCACTAAAGCACAAAAGTTAAGGGATTGTCAACTAGAGCACCAACATGAGCTTTTGAAGGGCAAGGGGTTGAACACTTTTTCACCTTCACTTGGCCCATTGGATGGAGGCAAACACTTCTCTAGGGGCTTTCCCTTTGGTGACACTTCTCTCTTTAACTTTGGTCAAGGGGCCCTCAACCAGAACGTGCAATCCAAAATTCATAATCCTAGTTTTGGTCAAAATGGATCTAATGACAAAAATGGATCTGGAGGAGTGAGTCATGATAAGGGGGCAAATAAAAGTCATGATTGCAATCGTGGTTGTGATCATTGAAGAGAAGGTGGTAGGCATTGGCACGATGCAAGTCCTTCTTCCTCTTCCCCTTCATCATCTTCTTCTTTTGCATCTAGCTCAGATCATGGCCACAAAGGGCATGACCATGATGGAGATGACCAACGAGACCAAAACAATAGAAGGGACTATCAGGATAGTCATGATCAAAGGCATGGGAAATCTAGAGAGATCCACTACCATGAAAGAAGGGTTAGTAGAGGACATCATAGGCACCATCACTATGGCCTTGATGAACCTCTACTTGCCACTCAGAGCATGTTAAACATTACAGGGGCCATGAGGATTCTAACAAGGAATATAAAGGATAGTAAAATAAAGAGGCTAGACATGAACAACATCCCTTGGTTTGAGAGAGGTTATGATGTTGATCTGCAAAATCATCTTCAAGCCTTCTAGGATGCATGTGCTTTGTAGAATATTGAGAATGATTGGCAAAAGTTAAAATTATTTCCAAGGATATTCATTAGGGAAGTAGAAAATTGGTACTAGTCCTTAGAGCTAGAATCAATCCAGCAGTGGGGTACAATGTTAGAATTTTTTAATGACAAATATTAAATGTACTTCCAAGTGTCCAATCTGAGGAAGCAGATCCAAGGGTGGAAACAAGGAAACCATGAGCCCTTGGATGCCACTATTGGCTAATACTACTCTCTGTTGCATAAGTGTCTCGACCATGGATACTTTCAGCTTGATCAACTCCATCATATCATAGATAGGTTGGGATTTAAAAAAGAAAAACCCTTGGCATCTATGCTCAAGGGAGATTATCAGAGTTAAGCGTCCATTGGATCCAAAAGTTAATTGAGCATGTAGCCAAGGAGGAGGGAGAATTGAGAAAGTGAGAAAGTATAGAGGAATATAATATGGGTCCTTCTATATGCAAAAGGGAGGTTTAGTTTTGTAATAGTGAGGATGAGTTAACTAGAGATGAGGTATCTAATCAGAAAACCTTGCGAATTCAAAAATTGTAGTTTAAAATTATGGCTAAGGTTGATCAATTATGGGACTCCATGAACAATAAGTTTCAAGCTATTTTAAAAATTGCTGATGAGTCCAAGGAACAAAGTGGTAAGTGTGAGCACTGAAGATGCAAGGAAGCTAAACATGCCATATCCAAAGGTAAGGGTAAGATGGTTGTGATAGAGATGGTTGTGGATAGTGAATCAGATGATGATGGTGGGTGTGATGTCTACTAGTATGAACATCCTAAGGGATGTTGTCCAATTATGTCACTCTTGTAGGAATTTGGACTATATGCCTTACATCCACAACTTGTAGAAAGGAATACACCTAAAGATTACCTTATCCACAAGGAAACTCTCGACAGTTCCAAGAACCAAAATAGTATTATCCAAGTCGAACTCCACCACAACCCTATGAATTGTACTAGTAGTGGTAGCAACCACAATCATAGGCATTGGCACTTTTAAGACAAAAATACTCCTACTAGCAACCAGATCCCTATGATTATTATGTTCAGCAACCTTCATCTCCATAGGACTCCTCTAGTCACGTTGCTACTTACCAACCTCACCACTACCCTCCTAAAGTATACCAACTACCATATGTAAGGAGGAACACCCCCTACTATCCTCATGCTCCTCCTATTCTTGCACCTAATCCTCCACCTCCTACACAGCTACCACCTACTCCATTCATGCAGGGTGAATTTCCTACCCAACCACAACAAAGAAATGCTACAAGGGTAGTTAAACTATAGCTGGTTAACCAATCAAGTGGGTCAAAACCATGATCAAAGAAAAGACCTTTCTTCCAACCTCACAGTCCACCAAAGCCCTCAAATACATTAGTGGTTGGTAGCCTTGCTCCTTCACTTTCCTCTACCTCACCTTTATTCAAGTCCCCTTCAAACCAAAATCCCTCTCGAATCCATATTGTAATGTTGACCCATGCTGTATCTGATTAGATTTAAGCTGGTAACCTACCTAGGAAGTTAGTTAATCTTGGGAGTCCCTTAGTATATTTGCAAATTGCTAAGAATGAGCCTTATAAATCTCTTCTTGACTCTAGTTTCGGTGTTAATTTGATCTCACATGAGATGTATACTACATGGAACCTTCCTCCTTTGAAGAAGAGCAACATTAGGCTGGAGCTGGTAGACCAGTCCATCACTATTCCATTAGGATTAGTAGAAGACATCATGATCACTATTTGTGGGTGGTCATATCCTACCAACTTTCTAGTAATTAAGGTGGAGAATTGTAATGGGGACTTCCCAATTATTATGGGAAGGGCATGGTTAAGCATTGTTGATGCCAAAATGAGCATTATAGATCTTTCCTTAGAGATATCCAAGGAAAATGAATTTGGGAAGATAAAGAAGAAAAGGGTTCCATGTATTGTGTACAGTAATTTGGGGTGCCATTGTGTGCAGAAGCTATGGTTAGTAAAGCGAACATCTATCTCTACATGCAAGCAGTGTGCATTGGAAGCTGAAATCCAAGGATGTTTGTACATGGCAGGAACAAAACAAGAAGGCACCTAGTGGTTGAAAGCTGATTCTAGTAGCAGTAAATTGTGCATAGAACCTATTGAGGGCCTCACATGTGATTATGTTGCAAGTATGGATGAACTCAAGAAATTTCATCACTAGCTCTCTGAAGGAGTAAATGAGGATATTAATTGGGAAGAGTTGGAGATTCCTAATAATTTCAAATAAGAACCCCTTGAATTAAAGACACAATCGACTAGAATGAAGTACGTCTTCTTAAAAAATAAAAGAGTGGTCATTATTAATGCCAAACATACTATAGGATAAAAGAAGTTGTTGATGAATGTTGTGGAAAAATGGTAAGCAGCCTTTGCTTGGTCATATTTTGATCTCACAAGAATAGATACAAGAATATGCCAGCAATGGATATACACTAACCCTACCGTTAAATCGAAATGATAGTCGTAGTGGTGTTTGAATCCAAAATTAAAGTAGGTTATCAAAGAGGAGATCGAGCAACTCCTCAAGGTAGGATTCATCTATCCTATTGTAGATAGTGAGTGGGTTAGCCCCCTCATGATCATGCCTAAGAAAGAAGGCAAATGGTGGATGTGCATCGACTTTCGGCTACTCAATATGGCAACTTTTAAAGATCATTTTCCATTGCCTTTTGTCAACCAAGTGCTAGACACCATTTCTGGGCACAACTATTATAGCTTTCTAGATGGTTATAGTGGCTATAACCAAATCTGGATCACACTAAAGGACTAAGTAAAGACAACTTTCACAAGTCCTTAGGGGATTTTTGCTTACTATCAGATGCCATTTGATCTATGTAATGCCCTAGCTACATTTCAACAATTAGTTCTTAGCATTTTCCAACAACAAATTGGTAGTGGTGTAGAAGTCTTCATGGATGACTTTTCTACCTACAGAGCTACATTTGAGCAAGCCCTATACCATCTTGAGTAGGTGTTGAGGAGGTGTGTCGAGATAAACCTTTGTCTCAATTGGAAAAAGAGCCATCTTATGATCTAGGAAGGCATAGTCTTGGGGCACTATATCTCAAAAGTAGAAATCAAGGTGGATCCTAAAAAGATAAGGGTCATCTAAGGAATAACCTATCAACTAGAGATAGTTAAAGATGTGTGATCATTTCTTGGTCATATTGGCTACTACTAGTGCTTCATCAACAACGTTTTCAAAATTTCCAAGCAGCTAGTTGAATTAACAAAGAAAGATGCATCATTTGTTTGTACCCTTGCATGTGAAACATAATTTCAACAACTAATACCTTTCCATGAGCCTAAGCTAACCAACTTAACAGACACTTCGCTAGATGGACAACCATCCTCAATCTTTTAAATCTCCTCATTTCAACTTAGTTGTGGGGGAATTAGCCATCCATACTAATACTTTAAGCAGCTCCTTAGTCTTTTGACTTTTTTGTTTTACACAATTTTTATTTTACGAATTTTTGTTTTCACATTCTTTGTTTTACATCTTTTTGTTTTTCTGATTATTGATCTTTTCTAAGTTTTTGTTTTATACCATCATTAGTATATTTAATATTTTTTGAATAATCTTTTACGTTATTTTATATTTTCCTATGTTTGGTATAATTCTCTACTCTTTTTACTAATAAGGTACCAAGTATAATGGTAATGTGCTACTCGATGGTGGTATGTATCATTTGTGATGTGATTGTTCATGTTTGGTTTCTAACTTTGAATGTAGTTACTCACAACTAGGACATGGTTTCTTTTCATGTAATAGGTAGTGAGTCCACATCATCCACCGATCCACACACTCTATGGTTTTCTTGGTTTTGGAAATGTGTAGTTCCTTTTTCATTAATACAACCTTAATAAATTTGTGACTTCTATAGTTTTTGAAACTGGGAAGGAATCAAAGGTTCGGATAGGATGTGGCTTCAAAGGAATGTAGTATTCTTCATGCTTTTCTATTTTCTTGTGTGTAGGGGTGTTCTCGTGAACTTCTCACTATTCCATGTCATTCCACAATAGGAAGTTGAATATGTCCTTGCATGGTGTGGTCCTCATCAAACAAAAAAAGAAAAAGAAAAAGAAAAGGAAGATGAGGATTTAAAGCACACCCCTTGGACAAAATAAATGTGAAAACACATGGGTCTTTGCATGGTGTGGTTCCCATTCAAATAAATAAATAAATAAGGAAATTTAAAAGCACACCCCTTAGACCAAATAAAAGGGCTACAAGCATTGGTTATGTGACTTATCTTATCTCCTCTAACTAAGGCCCTTTCTCACTTTCTGCTTTCTCTCCAATTTGGAATGGTGGTTGTTTTGTGGAAGCATTCTTGTGTCTTAGTTTTTGGTTTTGGTTTGGATTGAGGATGGATCCTACTGAGTCATTTAATCACAAACTCCATAAGGGACTTCATGTAACCATAATTAGAAACTCCATTCCATTCTCTGTCTCATCCATCTATGCTTTTCATGCCTCACCTTATTGTTGGTTTCATCTTTTGATTCAATTTTTTGGTTTGATGTGTTAGGTTTCTTGGTTAGTTACTTCTAGATTTTGTACTTAACCTTTTGTAACCATTAATCATTCATGGAGCCCAAGAACTCCTTGGTTTGAAGTTATGCAAGGACATAAAAGAATTGTGCCTACTTTGGGGAGGACCCACTTGCATATCTTTTTGTTTGGTTAAGTTAAGTTCTTTAACCTTAGACATTGTTACAATC
>MNCI01030329.1:257812-284291 GCA_015680685.1 Gnetum montanum | reverse complement strand
GTTCATCTTTATTGCTGTACACAACTTGTGTTCAGGTTACAAAGTTGCTCGAATAAAGAGCCGTTCACTCTAGGACTTCTACTGCGGGTACATGGGAAATTAATCTAACTCTGGAGTGTTCAAATTGCGAGAGCTTCGCTACTTCTAGCTAGGATTGGGAAATGAAGGGAGTGTCGCCTCTTATTTATAGATATGGTGGCGGACCGCGATATCGCGTACGCGATATCGCAGGGAAAGACGCGATATCGCGGCACTATGCATGTCACGTCTCATCACTATATAAGTGGCTCCTTAGTTTTCATCCTTTTTGTTTTACAACTTTGTTTTACACATTCTTTATTTTACATCTTCTTGTTTTCATGTTATTAATCTTTTCTNTGTGATTTTCTAACTTTTTGTTAATAAGTGCTAGGCATAATGGTAATTTGTTANTTTTTATTTTGGTGTGATTTTCTAACTTTTTGTTAATAAGTGCTATGCATAATGGTAATTTGTTGCTTGATGGTGGTATGTACTATCTAGTTATTTAGTTGTTGGTGTTTGAATTCTAGTTTTGAATTTTCTTATAGATAATTAGGACATGGTTTCTTTTTCATGCAATAGGGAGTGAGTCTACAACATCCACGCATTCACAAACTCTATGGTTGTCCTTGTTCTGGAAATGTGTAGTACCTTTTTCATTAATAAAAATATAATGAATTTGTGACTTTGGTAGTTTTTAGATTTTGAAAGGATTCAAAGGTTTGAAAAGGGTGTGATTTCAAAGGGATTTGGTATTCTTTATGCTTTTCTACTTACTTGGATGCATGTTTTTTTTCATGGATTTCTTACTATTCTGTGTCAACCAATAAAAGGAAGTTGAATACATCTTTGCATGGTGTAGTTCTCATAAAATAAAATAAAATAATAATAATGGAAATTCAAAGCACACCCCTTATAGAAAATTAATCAGCTAAAAGCACTAGTTATGGGACTAGAAAGACATGATACCCATGCCTAAAGGTCCCTTTTAACTAAGGCCCTTCCTCACTTCCTACTTTTCTTTTCTTCTCTAATAAAGAATAGTGGTTGTTCTATGGAAGCACTCTTGTGTCTTAGGGGGCTGGATTGGTCTTAGAATAGTGATGCAAAGTCACTGAATGTGGTTGGTTTTGGTTTGGACTAAGGATGGATCTTATCAAGTTGTTTAACTATAAAATTCATAAGGGACTTCACGTGACCTTAATTAGGAACTTCATTTCACTCTGTCTTTCTTCCACCTATGCTTTCCATGTCTCACCTCACTATTGGTTACATGTTCTTATTCAATGTCCTGGTTTGATGTGTCAAAATTCTTAGGTAGTTTCTTCTTGGTTTTTGTACTTAACCTTCCATAACCATTAATCATCCATGGGGCTCACAAACTTATCATTTGAAGTTATACAAGGGTAATAAAAGGCCTATGCCTTCTTTGGGGAGGACCAATTGGATATCTTTTGCTTAGTTAAGTTCTTTATCCTCAGACATTCTTTCGATCAAATCCTTTTGTTTGCTGCATCAATGAAATCCTAATGTGCGCACCTTCACAATATTCTTCAGTGAAATCTTTTTATTGTCCTTATTGTAGATCCTTTAACCCCCCCTCAAGTATTTTATTATGTTTGGACCTTTTAGAAATTTGCTAATGGACCACTTATCTATTCCAGTATATTTTCAGCTTTCTTGCTAACACTATTATTGAAATTCATCCATCATAATCACAACATAGCCAAGTGTAACCATTGACAAGACAATGTACTTCAAAGCTATATGTTACACATTGCATACTAGTCCATGATTTTGTTGTGATTATAGTGGGAAGCATGAATGGAACATGTAGACTAGAAGCAAGACTATCCTCACAAAGGAAATAGTAGCAGCAACACCATGTGATGAGGACTGTTTATGATCATTGAATCTTCTTCCTCGCTCTTTAGCTGCTAGAGGAGTGAATGTCAGTTTTGTCCAAGGTGTTCTCTTCTCTTGTCATGAACATAAAATTTTGTAAAAGATTGTAATCCATACACAAAAACTTAGAAGTTTGTTTATTCCATCTATGTTAGTTTGTATGTTAGTCAATAATTCCATACCATTCCAACATTTTGTAAGAAACTTGTTCTTTCTCTTCTTCACTTAAGGATGAGTTTTCATTTAGTTGTAGGGGTTTGATGAATCATGTTTTGAATGGTTTTGATATTAGAGCCTTAATATTGGATCCCAAGATGTGATGTCAAATATTCGATATCGTGGGGTATATGCTAGCCTATAAATATAGTGCTTGGGATCACCATTTTCATATAGTATTTATCATAGCATAATGAAGCTCTTGTGATTTCTTTTCTCTAGAGTTAGAATATTTTTGAGTGCCCATAGCAGGAGTCTAAGTGTGTATGGATCTTTATTCCAGCACTGATGTACCTGAGCATAGTAGTGTGATGAGAATAAAAATGAACCCTTTTGATAATCTTTGTAGCACTAAGAATAGATTAATGTTTTCTTTAATGCATTTGATATTCATGCACTTTGCTTTAATGCATTTTTATCAAGAAATTAATTTCTAGTTGTTAATAAACACAAGCATGACCACTTCGAGCATACATGTAGCACTTGGTAACTTAGAAATGCTTAATGTTTAGTAACCTAGTAGCACTACATGCATTCATGATGTGTCTAGGGAGTGGAAACGAGTACTTGTGTTAGGCTAGCTAGGTAGTAGATTAATTAGAAATTAAATTCTTATACCTTTTCTTCTTATTTTAGGTGATTAAACTTATAAAATAAAAAATGATAAAAATCATATACCTTAGTTGCACTTAACCATATACGTGTACCTCATGAGTGGAACTAAGAAGACAACAATTGTTACAATTAGATTTCACATCTTAGAACCAGTGTACTTAAGAACCTAAGGTCTATGAAATTCAACCGGATCATGCATGAATGCTTGTGCTTCATATGGTTGGGTATAGGAGTACCTTGCCACTCATCATATGTGATATTTAGTTTAAGATTGTACTCTTTTTCAAGAAATTAAGATTCTCAATTTAGATATAGTCATAGCTGGTAATATTATTATTCATGATTCTATGGTATTATTTATTAATCATAATACAAGTCAAGGTGGTGCAACTCTCATTATCAATTATTTTTTATCTACATAATTATCTCTCATGGGAAAGATAATTCTATAGTCTAGGTTATTCTTTAAGGTGCTTCAAGTTTTTTTGGTATTTGCAATATTTATGGTCATACTACTTTTGTAGATAGAATTTTTTTATGATAGTTTCTTCTTCAAAGTTTACCTAATTCCTTGGCTTTTTGATGATGATTTTAATATGATAGAAAATTCTTATGATAAAATTGATGGAGTTTCTTCTTAGCTTGTAGGTTATGAACTTTCTATTCGGTGTGATGTTAAGGAATAATTTTATTTATCTTATGCTACTAGATCAATTGTTTGTCATCATGATTGGTTTACATTGTCTAATATCCATGAAAGTAATAATTATATTTTTAAAAGAATTGACTAATTTTATTTTTTCAATTATTCTTTTTGGTTATATGATAAAAAGGTTATAGTTCAAAAGGATGCAACTCTTTCAAACCATTTTACAATTTCTCTTAATCTGGAATTTGGTATTAAATCTTTAGTTCAATGTTATGAGCTTTTCCATATGAATGCATCTTTAGTTCTTACACATTTGGAAAAAGTAATTTAATGTCTCTTTAAAATGTAGAAATGAAACCCCTTGGTAAATAAGGTTAAACTAATTGATGGTTGAGTGCTATACATTGTGTTTATAATTTTTCCTATTGGTTAGATAAGCAATATGCTAAGAGGAAAATAGATATTGAAAAAAATATATGATAAAATTTAATATATCAACACTACTTTACATAATAATTCCTTTAATATTAATCTTCAAGAATGACTTGCTTATGTTTGCTCAATCAAATAAAAATGGGATATGCATAATGTTAAGAGTAATCTGACTAAGAGTTATCTCAACTAGTTAAAAGTAGAGGGAAAACCATGCAAAGATTTTTTAAAATTCTTAAATGATAAGGATAATTTTACTATTATTGACTTGATGGAAGTTGATGGTAAAATTAGTTCCAATCCTTTGATTATTAATGGTTTTCTTGAAGGATGTTTTCAACATGTATTTGTCTTAGAGGGCTTTGATCATGTGGATTTTCTCTCTAATTGTTATCATTTACCTAATATTGTTCATGGTAGTCAGAACCATCTTCTTAAACAAGATATCTCTCTTATTGAAATTAAAGATGTAATGTTTAGCATGGACAATGATAAAGCTCCAAGTTTTGATGAAATTCAAATTAAATTTCTTAAAAATCACTATAATGTTGTTGGTATGAATCTTTATTATGTTTTTGTTGAATCCATTGAATAATGTTCTTTTGATCAAGAGCTAAGTAGAGAAGTCATTAGACTTATTCCTAAGGATGGTGACCTTTCTCACATAAGTAATTGACACCCTATTACTCATATGAATTTTTATTATAAAATTTTGGTTAAATGTCTTTGCTAGAAGAATGGAACCAATTATTCCTTAGTTAATTACTCCATTGAAAATTGGCTTTGCTAAAGGTAGATATATTCTAGATAATGTTATGATAGCTTGGGAGGATATATAGTAGGGTATGTCTTCCAATCAAGACATTGCTTTCTTAAAGCTTCATTATGCTAAAGCATATAATATAATTGAATAGTAGTTTATTATTACTTATCTTTACAAATATGAATTTATAGAATAGTTTATTGGAGATGATGGAGATTCCTTTTGTAGATGCTATTGCACTTGCAGCTACAAATGTTGGCATTACTAAGAGGTTCAAGCTTGAATTCTTACTTAGGTAAGGTTGCCCTCTTGCTCCTTATCTCTTCAACCTTGTTGTAGATTTTTTATGTCATGCTATACAAAAGGATCAAGAACATAATTTACTACAATGCATCTTTAATGAAAATAATGTTCCTACTTTACTAAATATGCATTTTTTAGATGACTTTTATATGATAAAGAATAACAAAGCTATTAAAAATTATCTTTTTTATCATGTTGATCAATATTGCAAATTTTTAGACTCTGAGATTAATTGGTCCAAATATTTTATTATTTGCAATAAGAAGGTTCAAGAATGAGCTTTGTATAAATCTTTGCATTTTTTAGAAAAATCAAATGTTTTCAAATTGTTAGAAATTCCATTTTTCTTTGGTGAATCTCAAATAACTATATGGGATGTTATAGTAAAGAAAATTGAACAAAACATACTAAGTGGTATGATAACAATCTCTCAATGAATAGTAATTTTATTATTTGCAAGCATATCATTGAATATACTCATTTGTATTATTCTTCATGTTGGGCTCCTAGCATTTATACAAATTGTTGCGTTGATCAACTTGTGAGAAATTTTCTTTAGAGTAGTAGCCATTCTAAGAAAGGATTTTGTCATGTTGCATGTGACATTTGCACTTCTCAAAAAGAGGATGGTGGATTATTATTGATGAATTATGATAAGCTAGGTATTGTTTTATGTGCCAAGTTGGTGGTTTAATGCTTATTTAGTTGAAAGCCTTGGAAGCTTCTTTTCTAGAAGTGCATTCAAATGGTTAAGCCTAAAGTTAGTGGTTATTAAAGAGATACTATTTTTTTTAATTGAAACCTTTTTCCAAAAGGCATTACTACATTAGGTTCTATTATCATAAAACATATTTTAAAGGCTTGGAATTTTATTAGTGATTTTTGGAATCTCAATAATATTATATTTGTACCTCTATACTTGATAATATTTCTCCATGGTGGCTTCAAATTAATAATGAACCATAGACTATTAAGCATATAAGCCTTTGCAGTACATTATGTAAGCTTGACATTTCCTTCCTTTCATCTATTTGTATGCATAATTACTAGATTACTTGGTGTGAGTGTCAAAGTCTCTATGACATTAATATTTCCAAGAAGTGTATATTTTTTGTTTTGTTGGATAGTTTGGACAAAATTGTAAATATTGAAGAATATCATAATGATTTTCTTGATTTTTCTTGAATTAATGGCAATCATGTCTTTCTATACTAGCCCAAGATTGTGTATACTTTTATTAGTTTTAATACTAATATTTGGCCAAGATTTAATTATCTTTGAAAGGTTAATCACAATATGCAGTTATGGAAGTAGTGAATTTAGAAGGTATAGAATGCCACTACTTCTTCAAAAATAAGATATTTTTCATAGTATTTGATTCATCAAGATTTTCCTATTGGTATTTGGTATTCTCATTTGAGTGTTCATGACCCAAGATGCCCTATTTGTAACATGGAATATGTATTCGTCCACTTTTTACTTATCTCCCTACTCATAGCTCTTAGGCTTGGTGTAGTAGGTAGTTACATAATTTTCAACTAGGATTAGATGATTTTTATTTGGTGACACTCCTCAACTTCAATAATTTCTACTTCATAGTTTGTGTTGCTTTCATCCTCTTATCCTTTATGTCATCTAGAAGTTTCAATGTAATATGATTTTTCAGAGAGATTCTCTAAATAATTTTCTTTCTTTGTTAATTCAAGATGTCATGATTAAGTAACTAATACTTTAGCTAAAATTCATAAATGTTTCTATTTTTATTTTTCCTTTTTATTAATAGAAAACCTTTAGTAAGAAGTGAAAACCCATTTGGGCACTTTTGACTGAGGGTAAGATCTAATCCTTTTTCTACCCTAGTGGGGAGATTTTTTAGGATTATTTGTAAGAATGAAACTCTAAAAAGATGTCTGCAAAACTGTTAGGTCTTTCCTTTTTGTTGTTTTGGAGTTTCTCCTCTGCTTTACTTTTGAACTCTGAATCAGGATTTTTTAAATATATTTATTTTTGGGATCCAACACCCCTCAAAAGGAGATGAGAGGGTTTAGATAACTCGATTAAAACTTGATTTATCTTTCATATCTTAGTAATAAATATTGCTTAGTTGGTTAGAATATGTGGCTATGATCTAAAAGTCATAACTTCAATTGAAACCTCACAAAGAAAATCCATGTTGAAGCACATGACCAAAATCACATGTAATTTGGTGGAAAATAATGGCAAATAAAATTGCCTTATTTTTTCCAATACTTAGTATTGCAACCTTCACCACTAGAATTTGAGGCAAAATTTTTATTATAAGGTGTGAAATTTGGAATTCATAGGCTACAACCTCACACATCTTAGCTTATGGAAGCTAAAAAATGCTTCAAAACTTGTGAATGCCTCATCTTTTGAGTAGGAAAAGCTATATTTTGCATGTATCTAGGCTTAGGAAGTTTGAAAATGCCTTACAGATCACCAGATTTGGCATTTTCTTAGCTTGTATACTAGCCATGGTAGTTTTTGCACTAGGGTTACCTACATCTAGTGTATAAAATTTGGGCTTTAGTTTTTATGTTGAGGGTACCTGTAAATTTGGGCATTGAATTTTTACACTGGGCAATAATGAGGTCAACATAAAGAGCATGAAAATTTACAAATTTAATATATACATTGCCAAGGAATGACTTGCATACACCAAAAATTTGTAGTAATATGTCAGCAATCATGTCAGAGACTTGTAATAATAAATTAGTTACCAAATGACCTATTTAAATTGAAGTTGATCAGATTGAAAGGACTTTTAGGCTAACCAAACATACATTCAAACCAATGTAGATTACTAGAAGTTCATAACCATCCTCTTGTATATAGTACAAATCTAGTGATGAAGAAAGCAATGGTGAATTTAGGAGCAGAAACTTGGAACTATCGAAGAGCAAAGCTGTTGTAGAACACACCCTGCTTGTTGAATTGGGCTCCAAGCATCATCCACTTGGCTTTTTATGCATTCAAATCATACAAATTTATACTTGTTTAAAATTTTTTCCTACAAATAATTTTATTATTTTAATAAATTTTTTTTGTTCATTTGTTTAGCTCAAATTTATTTTCTATTTCTCTACATTTAGATCTACATTTTTCATTTCATTTAATTGCATCGTTAACAAATTGTAAGTTCCTATGTGATCAAAAAGACCATCCAAGGTACTTTAGATCCTTTTCTTGAGGCTTGTTGGATTCATAGTTAAACTATTTCACCTAAGATCTTCATCCTTTTAACATTGAATTTTCTAGGTATTATAGTTTTTAGTGCTAGAAGAAGGACCTTCATCCAAATTCTTTGCTCAATGCTACTTTGTCTTTCCTTGTTTGTTAATTTTGACAATTTTGTGCCTACGTTTGGAAGAAAAAATTTCAAATTTTGCCTTGGGTTTCTTCCCAAAGCCAATGTAGCCTCATCACTCTACAATTTTTATTGGCATTTTTGTTGAAACCAATGTTTTCTTGCAACTTGTTTTGGCCTCCTGTTTGACATTGAAACCTGGTTTTTGAATTTTTTTTCCAAAAATCCTAGCATAAAAATTAGTCTTTTGGTAATTTGTTATTTTTACACTAAGTGCTAGGCTTCTCCAAGTTTAGAGTATAAATTACAGTAGGTTTGGATAATCTACCATTTTCACAACAAGTGCTAGACTTTTTAAAGCCCAACGTAAAAACCATAACAACCTTCACTTTTCATTTTGCAAAATTTTCCTTTTGGCTTCTCTAGAGGCTAATGTACTTTTCAATAATTCATTAACATCTTTCACTAGCAAATTTTTTAAAACTTTTTTGTTGGGATTCTCATATAAGCCCAACATATTTTTTTTACATTGTAATTTGTGATTGGGTGATTAGCTAAGCCTAACATAAAATTGATGACCAACACAAAACATTTTCATAGTGAACTTTTCTAGTAATAACTTGTAATTCAGCCCTTACTCCCTGCATGCTAAGGCATAAAAAATTTAAAAATTTAAGTAATTAATTTTTACTATTGCAATGTACAACACTACCATTATCATCTACATTGCTCTTGTAGTTGTAATTTCTACCATACTCTATAAGAAAATTCTTTTATATGTTGAGTATTTTCACATGCTAAAACGTTTAATTCACAACTTAGTTCAATCCTTAGTTGATGTCTTTTCATAGGTCAATCATATTGCCACTCAACCTAACCTACATGTCCCCCTAGCTAAGATGAATTCTATGTGTATGATTCAAAAAGCCCAATGGTCATTAAGCATAGAAAATTGCTAAGGCAAAGGGGCAAGAACCTAGATCAATGAGGAATTTTATAACTTTCTCTATGCTAAAATACAAGTTGGGATCTCATACCATGTTCCAAGTCTGATGATAAGTGTTAATTTGAAATTATACCCTAGGATGAAAAAGAATAGATCTTATCATCTTATGACAAAATTCCTTTGACTAACTTCTATACATATATGTCAATACAACTCATAGATGTTAATGAGTGGAGTGAGAAGATCAATTTGGATTGACATCATGAGGAGCAAGATGAATTTGAGGCTGAACAAGAACTAGACACTTTTATCAAAAGTCTCTTCTAATAATTAGCTTTTCAAACAACTCATTCTAGTCTTGTCTTTATTGTATCATCTATGAGACAAATCCATTAACCTTTCTCTTGTCTTGTTCATTCCACCATATTTGGGTTAACATCCATTATTGTCATACATTAGGCTCAACCTATGCCTCAATAGACCTCTTTGTTCTCATCCATGTCCTTTGCAACACAACCTTGCTTTGTGTGATAAATACCTATGGTGTTTACCATAACCTACCCAATTCTCATTCTAATGGGCCCCTTAGTGGGACCACAAACTATGCAGACATCTCACACTCCTTTTCCTCCATTTATTCCTCAAGTTTCAACCCAAACTTCCTTCTCATTGTTCAATCCTCCTACGATCATGATAGCCTAGCCTCTTCCATCATTGTCATTACCCATTTCATGGCCTCAAGCCTCAAAAATCCCCTTGCAATAATTCATATAAATCCCACAGCCTATCAAAATGCTCCAATGCTTAGATTAGGCCTTCTAGATGACCTTACCAAAGAGATACACAAGCTCAAAGCTTCTATCACAAAGATGGTCAAAATAATGGACTTCTACCAAGTTGATTTCATTAGTTCTACCATCACCAAAATCACTCTTCCTTTAGGAATTTCATTCCATAATTCACCAAATACAATAGTGAGGGTGGTCCCAATGCACACCTCACTACCTTCCATTCTAAGTGCTTAGTGCTATAAGCTTGGCCTAACACTATCATGCATAACTTCCCTATGTCACTCATTGGGAAATCCTTGGATTGGTATCATGCATTACGTTGGGGGTTGATTACCTTATTAGAGGACTTGATTTCATAATTCATCAACCATTTTAAGTATAACTTGAGACCTGAAAAAATCCTTGATCAACTAATGAAGATCAAGAAGGAGCCTTTTAAACCTTTCCAAAAGTTCATTCAATAATGGAATTATCTCCTTAATAAGATTCTTGAGCCCATAGCTGAAACTCATCTTCTAGCCATTTTTAAGGGGGAGAGTTAATAACTTTGTTAAGTCTAAACTATATTACCTAGACCCTTAGTGCCTTAGGTTACCATTTTCTTAAACAAAGAACATAAAAGATGCTGCTGAAGCTAGTGGTAACCTAGCCTACACAACATATAAGAATCAACATACGAGGAAGGATAGAGATAAGGGGAAGAAAAATCATGTAGATGTGGTCATTGTGGCCAAGGAAGCAAAAATCACATAGGGGCTAAAAAAAATCAACCATCAATGTTAGGGGCCTCTACCTTTAATCAACCTAGGCTTAACTGTGAGAAAACGGATTAACCTAAATACACAAAGTTATCCTTGAAACCATCTAAGCTCCTTGGCTACTTGCTCAAAAGCAATCATATCCATTATAAGCAAATGACTGAGAATATTCACAAGAGGAATGATTATGTGATATCACTAAGGATTGCACCGTAGTGACCAAGGATGATCGACCTATGCTAAAATATTTCAAACTAGACCAATTCTACCACTATCATCAATTGCCCAATCATGTTACCAATTTCTACTCAACTTTAAAGGATGACCTGTAAAAGATGATAGACAATGGAAAGTTAGTGCTAGATTCTTCTAGCCCAATTAGGCCCTTGAACCAACACATGCAAGCATACAAAGATCTATTGAATATAAATAATATCCCTTACACAATAGGTACATTCAACATTAGTAATGGCCTAAGACTTGCAAGGAAGTTGTTTGTGATTTGGCTACCTCCTCATGATGAAAGGGGTTTTTCAACCTCATCAAGTTCAAGGACTCCTTTTGTTGGATGGTTCCCCACATCTACCCTGGATAGCTTAGTTATGAGTAGTTTCCTTTCCCATTCACTATGAAATTCAATTTCTTTATGAGGGAGGTGAAATAATCATATATAGAAATAGTGCAATCCATTTATTAGTTAATAACGTTAACATGAAACAAGGGTCCAAAGTGGCGTTTAAAGAAGAAACTCCTAGTATCAAGAACAAAGTTGAGAGGCCCAGTAGAGTTGACCAAGCCAAGAACAAAAACAACTGAGCCATGAATGAAATGTGGGAAGAGATCCCATTCAACATTGTTAGTGAGGAAAATGGGTAGTACAGGATTGTGAAACAAAGACTATATGATTTTCCTAATCTTTTGAAGATTAGGAAATAGTTGCATGATTGAGTACGTCTTCTACTTGTTGAACCCTATGTTAAAATGTTGTGGCATTTTTCTTTTTATTTCATAGCCAAGTTTTAACCTTCTATGTCATTTTGTTTCACTATGCTTTATCTTTTTTTTAGCCTTATTATAGCTACTTAGCCTTGCTTGTACACACTTGCATGAAATTTATAATTTATTCTTACTCATGATTTTTATTTTATGCTTTCCTTTAAAAATCATGAAAAGACCATAAAAAATTTGAAACATAAAAATCTATAAAATTTCTTAAAACATAAAGACTCATAAAAATTAGCTCTAGCCTATCAAGGCCTTAAACTAGTGACCTACCAAGGCTTTGAATTGGTAGTGCATCATAGCTTTTTTCCTACCACATTATAGCCTATTACACCATATTTTACACTTTATTTTGCTTGATTACTTTATGTTTACATTTTACTACAAATTTTTCATTATAGCCTTTCACTTTTATAATGTAGCCTTATTTATACAATAAAACATAAAATGCATTAAAAAATATTGAAAGTTAGAATATTATAGTCAAAGTGTCCATGTCCAATAGCCATAGTTACACAGTGTGACAAATAGAAAATTAATAGTGATAACAAGAATAAATAAAAGTTTAATAGCTATGGTTGCACTATGCAACAATAAAATAAATAATAATAAAATGTCTCATAGTTCCCAATGGCTATGAATAGCCAAAAAATAAATAACACCAAAACCATCACTGAAATGACCAAAATAAACATAAGACTATTGTACATAAGGCTAAAGGAGGAGGAGGAACATCATTATCACCATGATCCTAGGACCATTACCATTATCTAAAGCCTATGCATAGCAAAAACATAATAAAAAAATTAATTAGTAACTGGTATTTTCAAACCATAACCATAAAATAAAAAAAACAAAAATAAATATACAAACTAAACTAAAAAGAAATAAAATTTTTTAAAATTTAAACTTAAAAACAAACCTCTAGAGTTTTTGGAGCAAGGTGTTATGAGGGAAAGCTTATAAGACTAGCCTCCAACCTGTGAAAAATTTTCTCTTCACTCATATTAGCCTCCAAGGTCTAGACCTATTAGGATGTTTCTCTTCTCAACATAGGTCCAATCAAGAGGTTCTTGGGAAAAGGAGGTATTAGTAGCCTCTTCGGAAGTAGTAGTGATGTAAAGAGTAGGGAAATCAGACATTATCAGAGAGTCTTTGAATAGCTTGAAAGCATCCTCTACATTTATTCATTGCACAAGCATTTCAAGCTTTTGACTATTCATAGCCTTCTTTTGTAGCCACTTGAGGTAGCTTTATTTCTCTACCTTGTACTATTTCTTGTGATCCTTTTGTTTCTTATTTCATTTAAGAACCAAAGCGTAGTAATCCCTCCAGTCTCTAATCTTATGCACCAGTAAATCTATTTGTATGTTCTTTTTAGTGTTGCTCTTGGCTAGAGCAACCTTGCCATGGATTGCACTCTAGGAGTCTCTATTAGCTACACAAGGCTCTATAAACTCCTTGTGATTTGTAAGGTCCTTGATTTTAGTTGCCTATTGTTTGTTTTTTTTAAAGCCACAACCCTTTTCCATAGGAATTTTTTGGAAAGTTAGCACTCCCAAAAAGTCCTAGCACATGAAAAGGCATACTAAGTGATCCCTTTATATAACCTTTGTGGAACATTTTCCACATCAAGTAGTAATGTAGGCAACTTATCAAGCTCAACGTCATACTCAAGACCCCATTTAACCATGGACACTACAATAACCACAATCATATATATATATATACACCCATACACACATAAAAATAATAAGAGAAAAAAGTAACCAAAAACACTTTAAACTACTGAAACCATGTAAGAATAGAATGTAAAAGCCATAAAAAATACATAAACAATAAAAATATCAAGATAAAATATGTTAACTATTCTTACCAACATTGGGAGCTATTTGTTGTAACTGATTGATCTATCTTCTACCATGTCTTGCATGAACTTAGTCTTATCTAGAACCTCAACCCAAGGCTTTAAATAAAATGTAGAGGTGGACACATATATAAGAGTTTTAGGAACTATAGAAAATATGACTATCAACAAAATTAAAATGTTAAAACAAATTTTGACATAAACTATAAAATACAATGCATAAACTAAAATCAATAAGTACTTGGAGGATCATGTGGGATGTTAATAGGAGATTCTTCGTCAAATGTTGAATCTTCAAATATGGCATCTACGACATCTAATGCTTCATTAGATATCCTTTTTTTTCTCATACTATTTTAGTGCTTTCTCTTCTTGGTGTCTTTGCTCTACCTTTGTCACTACAAGGGCTAACAAGTGTTACTTCATTACTACAAGGATCACAAAGACAAAACATAGGAAAGTTAGTAAATTTTGTGTAAAAAAATAATAACATAAATGTACACCAACATAAAAAAATATAAAAAATAACATAAGAATCAAAATTAAATAAAAATGCATATGAAACATACCTAAAATATGATGATGCATCATGGTGAACCTTAAGGGATATATTCTTTCTTGATGGCTATTCAAGAATAGGAAATGCTTCCTCAACTAGTGGCCTTTCCAACTTTGCCTTGGCTATGCCATTAGCCTTTGCATGTACATATTTTGCTCTCTTGAAAATCCCATAGGCAATATGGGGTTTATCCTCCATGTTGTTAGGGGAAGAACAACATGAATCACTAAATTTGTTAGTGGTAATTGATAGTTATTCTTCAACATCTTCGAATGGTGGATCTTGAACCTACATAACTAGAACAATATGTTTGATCCAAGGCTTGAAAAATTGGGAGGGATCATAACTCATACATTTTCCATCCTTTTTGACCATAATGAATTCCACAAACCTTCTTAGATATGCATCAAAAAATGCAAAGTGCATGTGACATATCATATCAAGGTTAATACAAAATTTTTGAGTTTCTTCCCATAGCACAAAGACCAAGAATGTAGCCCAGTTGAAGTTAGTGTCCTTGGTAAGGACCTTCATCATGGTCCAAGCCTACTAAATACTAAGGATCATCTTTTGCAATAGAAACAAGGGAAATGCTCTAGAGCAAAATAGAGGATATGTCTTGTTGGCCTCTATGGCCTCACATTGATTTAAGGTCAACCATCCACTAGCATGAGAAGTAATCCACTTCTTAAATTCCTTTCTATGACTTACCTGTTTCCTTGCTCTTGTGGAAACCTTGATGCCATTACAAGGTACACTGAAGAGGTTACTAAATGTGGATTCATTGATGCTTAAGGTAATAGGCACACCTTGAACATGAGAGATAATTTTTTTGACTCCTTTGTCAAAGGAATTAGTTACATTCACCATCTCTATAGTATGCATTGATGGACTAGGAAGCATGAACAAATCAAGAAAACTTGCATAGACGATCCTTTGCTAGATCTCCCTATGTATCTTACTTGCCAACCACTCCTGCATTGAGCCTACTTCACCCTACTTGAAAATAAGCTTCTCCTCCTCATGTCCTGAGCTGATCACAATAATGGTAGATCTAGGTGTAGGACCTATAACCCAATGTAAATAGCCCATTAGCCTTTGACATTAGTAAATCATACAAAATAAAAATAATAATAAACATAATCAATCAAAATTAAATTTATGACCATATAGTTAAAACTGAATAACCAATTAAAGCTAAAGTAATTGAAAAATAAGATAACTAGGAAACACTAACATTAATAAATAGAAAATTACAAAAAATAAATAAAAATTAAAATTACTTACTTGGCTTAGGCAATGCAAGGGCCTTAGAAATCATAGGTGCAAGTATGCCT
This sequence comes from Gnetum montanum, assembly GCA_015680685.1. Taxonomy (NCBI): domain Eukaryota; kingdom Viridiplantae; phylum Streptophyta; class Gnetopsida; order Gnetales; family Gnetaceae; genus Gnetum; species Gnetum montanum. The sequence continues at coordinate 268,799 of MNCI01030329.1, read as the reverse complement.
AGTGGCTAAACACTTGTGGTAGACTTGAGAAAACTTTGAAGTATATTTGCTAAAGTCATTCTTTAGTTGGTACAACATCACAAGTCTCATAGCTAGGCCTTGTGCAAAAACTTCTGAGGCTATATGTGCCAAAGGTAGGACTTGATCACTTTTGATTTATCCTCCATCATGCACCCTATACCTGCAACATATGAACATAAAAAAAAAAAGAAGAGTAAGAAAAGAAAAAATCTATTAGAGATAAATAGCCTAATGAAAATAAGAGAACCAAACAAAAAATTTAGAATGAAGCTTATGCTTGCCAAAGGTAGAAGCTGCTAGAAAGATTCTAAAACAAAATGTTGATCTAGTGGCCTACCATTAAGGTGTTGTTGACATTACACTTAACGAACTCATGCATGTCCCAAATTTAGGATAACCTACCCCCACCATCTCCCCATCCCCCAGTATGTATGAATCATTACACCAATCACCTTCTACTTGAGTGCTAGAATGATCCACAATGAACTTGATGATATGGCTAGTGGATGTTGATAGAAATGTCTTTGCTATAATGATTGTAGTGTTAGTGACCAAGTATGACCACATAATCACATTGAAGTTCTTAAGCAAGTATGCCAAGAACTCTTTGATCCTAGGCTTGAACCATAAAGAGTCACAATCAAGGACCATGTTGGGAGGTAAACTATTTTGTGATATCATACCTATGTAGCACAAAATCCCTAATAGTTTCATGAATATCAAGATAGGCTTCAAAAGGCCCTACATAATCAACAAAAGAAACCATTAAAACACCAGATAATAATGAACACAATTTCACAACACTTAAGAAAAATAACAAGTATAATGTCAATGTTGCCATAAAAAATTACACAAAAAAACTCATTGGCTTTAACCATAACAAAAACCAAAATTAATCCTATTGACATTTTTACAAAAAAACCTAGTGACCAAGTAGCCTAAAATAATGAGGGTAGTTCCATAGTTAAAAAATGCATAACAAATTACAAAAATTTTATTTCAAGTAATAAAAAATGGGAACAAGCCTATAATGAATTAAAACCTATTCTAAAAATGCTCCAAAAACTATAATTAAATTAAAATTTTAGCTTTTAATTGACTAAAATTTTTTATACAAAGAGCAGTTTGCCTTGAAAATAGTTGTAGTAAAAACTCTGGGGAAAGCTATAGAAAAATTTCAAACGATTCAGAGTGCTATTCAAAACTCATTTACACCTTGTTAATGACCTTTAGAAGCCTTAGAAATAACTTGGAAAACATCAAAAAGTGACCAATGTTGTGAGTGTAGGCTAGGAAGCTTGCAGGTTCAAGAACTAAAACTACAATTGTATAGGGTAGTTCACATGGTTACAAAATTCATGAAAAAATTCCAAAAATATTTTTCTAAGTCTAGGCATCATAAACTAGCCTAAATATACTCAAATAACACTTTAACACTGCAACAACAAGAATAAAAAAAATTCAAACTATGACCCCAAATCATGTAGATTTTTCTAAAAAAACATAGTTTGCAGTGAAACAGTTGTAGTTTAACCTCTAGAAAAAGTTTGGAAAAAATCTTAAAAATCCCAAATATTGTGTAGAGCCAATTCACACTATCGTAGAAATATCTAAGAGGTTGGGACATTGCTAGAAAAATTACTTAGGTAAGGCAACACTGTCAATTTCTTTTGGAGGTAAAAACATGGGAAAATAAGGAAAACACCATGCATTGGTCTACAGAAAAAGTTATAGAAAATTAACTAGAACTCCAAAAATAGTGATTCTACCTCTAGTGTGATCATCAAACCTTAGAAAAAAATCTCATAGACTCAAAAATTGCAAATCATGCATCATAACCTTAATAAAAAATTTGAAAAGTTTGGCTTTTATTTTTTGATAAAATTAGTGTTAAAAAACACAAAGTATGGGTTTGGAAAAATTTTAAATTTTTACAAAAAAGACCCCTAAAGCCAAAATCATAATCTAAATGAACCATACAACAAAAAACCAATGTTTGACACAAGAAAAATAAAAAAAATTTAAATGAACAAGCCTAGGCTATAGAAAATGCCTTCATACTTTAACAAAATCAATACAAAATAGTGAAAGATGGGTACTTGGCTATCAGGGTTGAAGTGCCTTCACTAGTGAAAGGAGAAGGGAGCTAAGAGATGACCTTTGTAGCAACATCTACCTTCTCCAATGTGGGGCTTTTGCTTGATGCTCCTCTTCTCCTTAACATCTTGTAGAAATAAGAGCAAAACCTTCACTTCTTTTGTAACTGCACTACCTTTGGGATGGGAGAAGACTGAAATATGCTCTTGAGCTCTACAATTTGAAGCCTAGATATACCAAAGCTTTGTTACCAAGAACTACCTCTACCAAGAATGAAGCTTGAGAAGGTTAGATGTATGAAAGTATTAATGCTTGGGCTTCCCTTGTACTTATGCATTAGAACTAGAAGCCAATGACCTTGAAATGCCTATCCACTTCCAATAAACTTAGTGTTCACAAAAGCATATATATTTTTTTGTTGGGTTTTTTTAAGGTTTTCTCTTGGACAGCCTTTTGACCTAGGATGGGCCCCATAGAAAGCCATCCAAATAAATCATGGAAAATACAAATACGTAGGGATTTAAGGCTTTAATAATTTGTTATGCTAGGGAATGATAGCTAAACATGTAGGTCATGAAATAAGTTATAGGCTTCAAGCATGACTAAAATATATCTCTGGAAGCCCATTCTTGATCCATGGTGGTTGATAGAGCTTCATTCCATACTAGAATCATAGGAACTACTACTGGAAGACTCCAAGTACTAGGAGATAGCCTAAAATAGCTAGGAAAAATCATTCAAGTGCTTTTAAATTGGGTACATAGCAAAAATACATTGGCCAATGTATTTATGTGAGGGGTGAAGATAAAATACTCAAAAATGAAGCCTCAAGTAACCTTCTAAATTATCAACCCTAACCCTAAAACCTAGCTGGAGCCTCTAACAACCATGAAAAACACCAAAGGCTAAGTTAAAAAGGGGTTGAAATTGATCAATCCTTGATTTTTACATTGGGATTATAAAGAACTAGCTTATAAACTAGCATAAAAATCAATAATAGGCCTTATACTAGTCCAAATAGCCTTGCGATACCTTATTCCAATCGCCAAAACCTAGCCAGAGCCTCTGATAGCCATGAAACTACAAATGTCAAGACAAAAGGTGTCAAAATTAGTCAATCCATGATTTTTACACCAAGAACATAGTAAAAATATGATGGAAAACATATTTATGTGGGGATTAAAGAGCAAATTCTCAAATGAAGCCTAAGGAAACCTCCTAGATTGTCAACCCTAGCCCTAAACCCTAGCTACAGACACTAGTGACTTCCAAAGATAAAGAAATGAATTCAAATGACCATCTAGACTACCAGGACACCATTGTTACATTGGACATTTAAATAAGTATAGTAGAAAGCATATAAATGGTTTGGATGATAGTTTGAACAAAATTTTGATATCCCAAATTGCTTGAAATTTTAATGGGAAAGCTTGGTGTAGTGCATAAAAAATTGATTGCTAAAAAGAAATCAAAAGTCCTAGGTGGAACAATTTTAATCCTAGATCCCAAGGGCCTCCAAGAAAGAGGATCTAAGGTACCTTGGATGGTCTTGTCAATCACCTAGGGACTTACAGAGTGTTAATAGGATATGTTATTCAAATGAAAATTGTAGATCTACTTTAAAAGGATGCACAGTAATAAAATTATAAATCAATTTACATGAAAATGAACTATAACATTTATTGAAAATAATAAAATTTCCATAAAAGTAGAGTTTTAATGTATACAAATTATATGCCTAAATGCACAAGGAGTTTCTTGGACAAATCTTGAAGCTTGTTGAAGCTGGTAGGTTATGCTTTGCAATTAGCCTCATGATCCAAGTACTTTCCAACCTCAATCACCAAAACCCCCTATGGGTTTTTAGCTTAGATCTATAGTGTTGGTGATAAGGGGCTTAAAGACATTTGGCTTTTTATAATTTTGGCACTATGTTGGGAGTCTCAAATGCCTATTTTGTTACCAAATTGCTCCAAATTCTTTACAAAATGCCAAAGGTATCAAGTGCTCAAGGTGTAAAGGTTGTCTAGTCGAAGAAGTATGTAACTTATCCAAAATGTTTGAAATTTGTTCTTATAGATCTCATTGTTGCTGGTTTTGGTGCTACAAATTTTTTCCTTGATTACTAATAGATTGGTATAGTTTGCAGGTGTGACCAACCATAATTTTCAATGTATTTTTTCATTTATTGTAAGTTTTAATGCACCCAAGCCACAAAAATCATGTTGGATACCATAAATAGTAAATGGACTTTTCCAATTACACTAGCTTCACCCATCTACAATGGCCTCATGGAAATAATGATGACATCATGAAACTAGGTTGGAAGTGGTCGATAAATGCTATCCTAGTTGGAAAAGCAAAATAGTAACTACTTTAGCACTTATTTTTGTGAAAAGTGGAAACCCCACAACTCCAACATTGACCTTGTGCCATCCACATTGAAGATCATGGGAACTACACTTGCTATGTGGACCTTTTGGTATGTCAAAATGTTAAGAAAAATGGATAATAAGGTTGTTGTATGGTTATTATGTTCTTAGGATAAGAACTTTGGATTGAAACAAGAAGGATTTTAGAAGTTCAAGAACATGGACAAGGAACAAAAAATTCAAAATGCAAAGGGAGCTAAAGAAAGACATCTCTACAAAATAGTAGGCATGTTGATGGAATTGAAGGCAATGTAGGAGAATATGTCTTTGCAAATAGTAGATGTCTTTCTAGAGAGAAAGAAATCTTTCATCATATGAAGACATCTTTCTAGAATGACAGATAGTTGCAAAGAGATGTCTTTCATGTGAAGAACACCTCTTTCTAGAATGGAGGTTAAATGCAAAAAGATGTCTCAATCTTGAAGAAGACATCTTTAGTGATCATTAGTTAGCTATTGCACAAGTTCCAAGATGAATTTGGAAACATAGTGGCTATAAGAAGACTTCATTCTCACTGGCAATCATTGTAATAATTATTGCTCCTCATTATACAATATTTTGTCTATTTTATTTGGCCAAAGTGAGCTATACCTTAAGCAAAAGGATCAAAAAATTTAGTTGCATTCATCCCTTATAATTATTGTTCTTTTTTATTGTCCTACAGGTTTGATGTGCTTCTTGCAAGAATGGATATTCATTGATCTTATCAAGATCCTACAGGATTGAGTGTTGATGTAGTGTCACAACACTTTGGAGTAGAGGTCAACTTGTAAAGGTTGTGGGATATTGGAAACCACATTCTAAGCTTTTTAGGACCTTAAAAGGTTGAGTGGATTCATATCATTGAATCACTCTAGACTAGAGCTTAATGCTTGTACAAGGTATGATACCCTTCAAACCACATTTGAGAGTAATAAAGTTTGGAGGTGTGCTTACAAACTATCCTTTGAGTGTGGATTATCCAAGTTGGGGAATCACATTAAATTTGGTATGTGTGATTTTTCTAAAAGAATTTTAATTTGAGAAACTTATTCATCCCTCTTCTTCTAAGTTAAATGATCCATAAGCCATTGTTTGAAAAATGAAAACATAACAACCCCAACATTAGATGTAGGTAGTCCTAGTGTGGTTGAGATTATGACCCATGTAAAACCAATGAAAATGCTAAATTTGGTAGTTCCCATCACATTTCTAGCCTTCCAAAGCACAAATATAGCCATGAAATAACTTTTTCCACCTTGTAAGTGAGGCTACAAAAGCTTATGAGGCATTTTTTAGCCTTAAAAATTCAAGGATGCGAGATTGTAGCTTATGGCCTACAAAGCTCACATTTTACAATGAAATTCCAACCTCAAGTTTAAGGGTAGAGGTTACAATATCAAAGGGTTGCAACATGAATTTTCTTGGTGGTGTTTCATTGGCATTTCTTTATTGATTTTTGGAGGATTAACCCAAGATACATCAATAAAGAGTACCAAAATACCACTATAGGTCTATCACCAATGTTTTCTCTCTATGCTTAATTTTGAAATGTTGAACCATGCTAAAGAGTGCTTATGATGATGAGATTAAGTGCTATGATGAGATGATATAGGTTAAAGGATATATTTGTTCATGAGGGAGTGGTCACATTGGTTAATAATGAATTTCAAATGTTGACATCATGGTCATGGTATGGCAATGACATGCTTATTTATTGGTGTAGTGCTCATGCTTCATGCTTCAAAGTTTTGGTGACTTGGTAATGTTCTTGAGGAATGAACACTCCACTCCAAGGTTTGTTTTGGCCATTAGGCTTCTTACATTGCTTGTTTATAGCCATTGGTTTATCTTTTGGTCTTCATCGTCCTTTCAGCTTCTTAAAAATTTTCTTCCCCATCTCTTTTTTTTTTGTAGGGTAAAACCTTCATTGGGTTTCATTTCCAAGGACAAACTTAGTTTGGTTTTCGCATTGAATGAGATGTGTTACATCTAATGAACTTGATGGTGGAGCATGTCAAAGGAGATGTCACATGGCCATAATGTATGAGTGTCAAACATTGGTCATCATTGTTATTTAGTGTAATAGAGGTTACAATTAGGCTATGGGATTGTGGCTCAAGGAGGAGTAACAAAAGTGATGTGAAATAAGCACTCTTGGTATTGTAGGACAAGCTAACCAAATCTTACTCATCAAGGTCATATGGTAATTGGCTACCATGATGAGTTGCTACTTTTTCAATGACTTTAGGCTTCATCCTATAAGCAAAAATCCAAGATAACAAGAAAGCAAGGCAAAGAAAACATGTTATTGCAAGATAGTGTATAGGGCCACATGAGACAACTAGTAGACTAGGTCACCATTGTTACAACATAGAGAGGTTTGTGTGATGTACATTAGATTTACAAAACATGTAGTTCATTTGTTGTGCCAAATAGAGAGAGAGAGAGAGAGACAGAGAGAGAGAGAGAGAGAGAGAGAGAGAGAGAGAGAGAGAGAGAGAGAGAGAGAGAGAGAGAGAGAGAGAGAGAGAGAGAGAGAGAGAGAGAGAGAGAGAGAGAGAGAGAGAGAGAGAGAGAGAGAGAGAGAGAGAGAGAGAGAGAGAGAGAGAGAGAGAGAGAGAGAGAGAGAGAGAGAGAGAGAGAGAGAGAGAGAGAGAGAGAGAGAGAGAGAGAGAGAGAGAGAGAGAGAGAGAGAGAGAGAGAGAGAGAGAGAGAGAGAGAGAGAGAGAGAGAGAGCGTGCAAGCTTACTTGTTGTAGACCATTAGAGTTATCAACATTGGTTATTCATTGCAAACTATCAACAATGATAAACAACACTATAAGTAAACTTCTGAGTGTTAGATGTAATTAGGGCTATGTGATGGCTTTAATGTTACATAGAAAGGGTTTGATGATGTCTTGAGCAGGCTGAAGTTCTAGCAAGAAACTTGGTTTTAAGTGCTTTCTCCTCACCGTTACTACTTAGATGAGAACTTTGACTAAGGGATCCTTTGTGATGTTTTTGGCTTCAAGGTCAATCATCATTAGGCTACTTCAATTGTATGATAGAATGGTCTTGAGGGTTAATGGTCAGATATTTTAGGTCAACTTGGTCTAACAACATCAGGGAAGGGTCCATTTGGGTTTTAAGACTAGTCAAATTTGCTTCATCATCCTCCTAGCTCAATCCTGCATGACAACATAGGCACATAAAATGAAACCTCTGTAATAAAATTATTAAACAATGTGAAATACTTTAATAGGATGTTAGTGCTAAGAAAAAAATAAATCAATGTCAAACAAGGTCAAAACATGATCAATAGAGGTTATTGTAACGACAGAAAACGTCGGCAGCTGGAAATACCGACCGAAATTCCATGTACACAGCTTTAACCACGGATCCGCACGAGGGCTAAGCTGGAAAAACGAATCCGCGGTGCCCTGAACGGTCTTGTCGATCAAACAGGGACTTACGGGTCAGTAAAAGCGATGACGATTCGATTATGAATTTTTGTATGTGTCGTGACCTGGTGCGAGAGATCATAAAACGGAGAGGGACAACGACGTAAATAGATCGCTACGAAGATAACGCTAAAAAAAACACCGGAAAGATGCTGATTCGGGAGAGAAAACAGAGTGGATGTCGCATAGATCAAAAATCTATGTCTCAATGCTGGATCGGATGTATGTTTGCGTGTATATTATGTTACAATGGGAGAAGACTCCCAACGACTGGATACAAAATGAGCACAAAACAACAAGAAAACTGTCTGGACAGAAATCCGATCTACCTCGTAGGCCAAAGCTTAGGCACAGGAATGGTCAAGCTCTGAAGTCTATCGATCTTTTGAACGACAGGACCTGCTAACTGGGCAAGACACCTCTGCGATTCCCGTTTNTTAAAGGCCAACTAAAATAAAAATAAGCCAAATGATGACAAATGAGTTCCAAACGATGGTTGAATCCCATGAAATGATTTTATGGAGGATCAAACAAGGTCACAGTTATTTTTAGTGGTGTTAATTGATGTCAAATCAAGTTTAGGAAGATCAAAAGATGCTAAATGATAGAAACATTTGTGTGGAACAAGGTCTAAATGATAAGAAAATGATGAAAATGAAACCAAATGACATAATATGATAGGGCAATGAAGGTCATTAATGCATAACATGTCCAATAAATTAAAAACACAATGGAACAAGGAAAAACCATTCAAGGTGGAAAACATGGGGTAAAACATGGTCAATATGGGTTAATCAGGGTCACATTTTAGTATTTTTAAGCCTTAGTGTGCCATGATGGGAGGCTATAGTGTTGATGGAGAAGTTTGGACACTTGGAGAGGTCATTTTGAGGCTATTTGAAGGCAAAAATAAGACCCCTATTGGCAACTACGCTGGAGCCATGCTGGGACTATGCTAGCCAATATGGCTCTAGCATGTCCCAATATGGTTCTTATCAAAATATGAATGTCTAGGTCCATTATGGTCATTTTTTGGATTTTGATGATCCAAATTGATAGCTTAGTGGATTAGGAGTAAAGAATAACCAACTTTGATGTTGATTTAATCCTCTAGAAGTATAAATGCTACCCAAAACTACTAAGTACATTGGGAAAATTCTAGTCAACATGGTTCCAACGTAGCTCCATGATAAAAATGGATTTGTTGTGTCTTAACATCAAAATTTATGTCTCATTCACTTCCTAGGATAGTGTAGGGGCATTAGGGTTGTAAACTAGTCATTTGAGGGCTAAAATAGATTTTTGGAAGTGAAATTTGGAATCATCCCCCATGGACTACATTGGCCAGCATAGTCCAAGTGTGGATGGGGGGAATATGATGAATTTTAGTCATTTTACTTAGTTTCTAGTGTTTGGTGGTCTCCAATGACTTTTTCAAGGTTCTTGAATTGGGATGGTACATCTAGGAGTTCATTTGACATGTCTATGACCTTTTTTTTTTTAAATAAAGTTTTTCATGAGAACTAGAATGGGACTATGCTAGCCAACATACTTGAGGGCTTTCCAAACATAGAACTAAGGTTGGAGGGTGTTTTGACTAATTTTTATTTCATTGTTTGATAGTTTAGGATCATTAGAGACTTCAAGAAGGTGTGAAGGATGGGATGTGTCATTTTGAAGGTTACTTTCGGCATTTGATGGTCAAACCTCAACCAACTATAATAAGACTACGTTGACCAATGTAGTTGGGGTGCTCCCAATGTAGTTCTTGTTGATCTTTTGGTATGTCAAAACCTTAAGAAAAATGGAGAACATAGAATGTTGTGGAATGTGATGATTTTATAGGACATGAATAAGAGCTCAAGAAATGAAATCTACAAAGAGATGTCAAAGTGGAGACTACATGGGCATGATGAGAGCATAAATAAGCATGGATAAAAATGAGGCTACAAGTCAAATGAAGATGCTTCAAGGATTAGAAAGAATAAAAATTAATGAGATGAAGCCTTAGAAGACAAAGTATAAAAATTGAGAATACATCTACTATTTTTAGGAGATGTCTCCATTGCAAAAGAGACATCTCCATAGAGACGTCTCCCTAGAGATGTCCCACTTTTAGAGGAGATGTCTTCCTAGAATTAAAGTTAATTTTAGAAAGATGTTCCAATATTGAAGGAGATGTCTACACTAGCTAGATATTAGCCATTGCATGAATTTCAAGGTGTTTGTCAAAACTCAGAGACTATAAGAAGACATTAAATTCTTGGAAAAATTACAAGCATTTGTCAACATCAAAGTAATCATTTTGTATACTATTCTATTGTACTTGTGTAATTTACTTTTCATATCATTTTCTTGATTGTTTGTAGAACTATGCTTCAAAGTACAAGGACCTATAAATTTAAGTTACATTTTTTCTCATGATATTGTTTCTCTCTTGTCACAGTACTAGGGTTGATGTGCTTCTTGCAAGAAGGAATCGTAATTGAGCTTGTCAAGATCCTATGGGATTGAGTGTTTGTGCAACATTAAAACACTCTGGAGTGGAGCTCAATTTTGTAAAGGTTATGGGATCCTTAAAACCACATTCTAAGCTTGTTGAGGCCCTAGGGGTTGAGTGGTTTCATAGTGATGAAACACTCTAGAGAGTAGCTTAGAACTTGTATAGTGTGTGGTACCCTTCAAACCATATTTTAGAGAAACAAAGTTTAGAGATGTGCAAGGATTCTACCCTCTAAGTGTGGACTATCCAGGTTAGATAACCACATTAAATTTAGGTTTGATTTGTATGAATAATCAATTTTTATTAGGGAAATTATTCAATCCCCATTCTAAGTTCTTGATCCTCAAGTGGTATTGGAGCCTAGTGCTCTTTCATTCAACATCCATTTTAATAGTGAACTATGGAGGGGACTTCTTACACAAAGCCACGAATGTTTGATGGATTTTATTTTTCATATTGGAAGGCAAGGATGCAAGGCTTCTTTGAGTCTATGAAGTTTGAAGTATGGGA
>MNCI01030329.1:226854-257606 GCA_015680685.1 Gnetum montanum | reverse complement strand
TTAAATTTTGAAAAGCATAAAATTGCTCTTATCACTTATGAAATGAACCTCATAAGTGAAGGGGCAATAAAAGAAAAGTCCATCACCCTAAAATCTGCCTCCAAGAAAAGGAACCTACTAAGAAAGATGTGAGTAGTGAAGAAGAAATAGTAGTTATATCTAGAAGGCTACAAAGGCTTATGTCAAGAAGGAATAAAATATCAAATCAACAAGGACCCAATCAATTCAGAGGTAAGAAAATAGGTAAAAATGTTTTCAATTCTAATTTTGATTCTTCTTCAATAAAATGTTGGGTATGTATTGGAAGAGGCCATGTGGCCTCCAAATGTCCTAGTAATGGCAGGTTGGAATGAAATGATCGTAGTGAGATGGATGTAAAAAAGACTAACTTTTGCACAAACCAGGATGACAGTGAGCAAAGTAAAGAAGAGGTGGATGAGGCCAAAAAATATTAACATCTTATTTTCATGGCTCTCATAGATGATGAGGTTAGCCTCTCAGATGATGAATTTGAAAATGAGGAAGAGAGTTATGAACTTTTATCTTTTTAAAATATTTGCACAAATTTAAATAAAAAACTTAAAATCAAGGATCAAGACATTTCCTCATTGAATATAAAATTTTTCAATCTTAAGAAAAATGTCAGACCTAAGGGCTGAGAACAAATAACTAACCAAGTCTAATGAGTATATTAAGGAAGAACTTGCAGATGCTAAACTTGTAAATAAGAGGCTGGTTAAAGAAAAAGAATCCCTCTAGATGGTTCTTATACAAGGAAGAAGTCCAAATGACAAAAGTGGTCTAGGATGTTGTCAATGAAAAAAAGCATCTACAACAACCTCATTTGAGTAAGAAAGCATTTCAAAGATTGAGAGAATGACTAGTACTATAGGTAATCAAAAGGTAACTCCAAAGGTTTACTTTAATCACAATAGAAAAATTAGATGTTATTAGCATAATAGATTTGGACATAAGTAATGGAATTACAATTTAAAATATGTTCACATGAATACTTGGTCATATCATAAGAATCCTTGGTCTTATCAAAATGCACCTAGAAAGGAAAGTATGCAAGACCATAGGAAAAAATGGACAACTCAAAAGGATAAGGAAGTTAAGAAAGAGTGGAGAATCAAAAGGAAGAAACATGGGAATGAGAAGAATCTCTCCAAAAAATTTGTGAGAGGAAGCCAATCCTTGGAAATTGAAGATGTTTATGTGAGAAGAGAAACTTCAATAGAGGAATCTCATCCTCAAGCTTACTAAGCAGCTTCATTATCATCACCAAGGAAGGTAAGTAGAGGTAAGGTTTTAATTTATTGTAATTATGTTATAAGACTATAATCCTTAGCAGTAATTCCTAAACCTCATCTTGTTGAACCTCATCCAGAAGAGATGTCTTCTTGAAGATGTCTCCTAGGAGATGTCTACTTCCAAGAGGAGGTGTCTACTCCCAAATAGAGGCATCTACTTGAGTTTTTCTTCAACATGGTAGAGATTTCTACTTTTCAAAAGAGATGTCTACTTGTATTTTAAATGTAGAGGAGATGTCTATCTTTCCAAGAAGACATCTACGTTTATGTTAAAAAATCTCTTTAAGCATCACTATTTGAATCCAAGCCCTTATTTCTTGTTCGTTTTCAATGAGATGACTAAGGAGAGACATTTAGAACCCTACCATAAATAGTGATTTGAGCATCCATGACCCAAAAGAAGGTTGGAGCATAAAAGGTGTTAACAAAGAAGAGGTCAAGGAGAGCATCAACCAACAATTCAAGTACATACAATCCTCAATTCAGATTAGTTAGCACCTAGAACTAGTTTGAGGATAGCCATTAGACTTGGAACATACTCTATGCTATGACATGCTAACCATGTTCATCAAGGAGAGATTCCTTGGGCATCCTCACCTCATTAGCTTGTTGATTTGTTAGAGAGATGTACCCATTCCAGAGATGGCTTTTCTTAAAGGAAAGAACAACATATGCAAAGAAGCTCCTCTCATGCTAATGAAGTAGGACCCAACACCAAGCCACCTTAGTCCCAAAAGAAGAAGAGATCAACATCACCATCATAGGCCTATCCTTAGTTTAGAAGGTTAAAATCTATTAGTGGATAGATGAGATCTTCCCTAAAGAAGCTACTTTAGCTATTTTCTCATACCTTGGGAATGATTGGTAGGAATATCTCTTACCTCCATAAGAGAATGGATGCAGCTGGCTTACCTCTTTCCATTGATGGGTAATAATTCAAGATATTATCACTCCTTCCATTTTAGATAGTGAAGAGGACCTTCTTAACCCACATAGAAATTTGATAGCAGTTGGATATTCCTAGGCCTATGACATCAAAAATTAGTTTGATTCAGAGGAGATTAATACACCACTAACTCATGTCCAAGGAGAGCATTATAATCCCATGAAGCTAGGGCCCAATTTTCTACATCAAGGTGATGGTCTTAGATCTTTTGGATAGCAGGCCATGAAGAGAATTTTTAAAACTTCATCCCAATCAAAACCTAGTAATGCCATAACCTATTAGAGGAAGGAAGCTTTCTTATCCTCTCAACAGGCTCCATCATAGTTGAATTTACTAGCTTTATCTTGATTTCAAGTGAAGCTTCATCCATGGAGAGCTCCTATCTAGCTACCCTCTTTCAATGATGATGACAAGTAGCACATGTCCAGTGCCAATAAGAATAATGATGATGATAAGGAAGAGATGTACAAAACTTCTTACATTGTAGCTAATTTAGATGAGAACTTTTATGATGCTAAAAAGGTTAATGGTTAGTGTCCTTATGTCATTCCTTCTTTCTGATGATGTTCAAAATGGGGAAAAGAGTTTATGATGTACTATGGATAGTTTGATGATGTACTGTGGATAGTTTGATGATGTACACCTATGTGGTTTTTGTTGTGAACATGCACATATGTGATTTTTGTACATGATGAGGATTTTTTAGTGGCCATATGTATTGTGGATAGATTATGCTATGGGTAGACTTTGCTTCTATATCATGATTATCTATTTTATGGTATTTTATGGAGATAGGTTTTATTTATCCAACCTTGTGCCTTAAGCTTTAAAGCCATTATCCTAGTTATAACCTTGGATTCCATTGGAATTTATATGTCTTAATATTTTTATTAGTTATTATTATCTAAATTGTTTATCAACTTATCCATTTTCTTAAGTTTTTGACGTCACAAAAAAAGGGGGAGATTGTTGAGATTTTGGTATGTCAAAACCTTAAGGAAAATGGAGAACATAGAATGTTGTGGAACATGATAATTTTGTAGGACATGAATGAGAACTCAAGAAAATGATATCTACAAAGAGATGTCAAAGCAAAGACTACATGGGCAAGATGAGAGCATAAACAACCATGAAAAAAATGAAGGCTATGAGTTAAATGAAGATTCTTTAAGGATTGGGAAGAAGACAAAATAATGAGATGAAGCCTCAGAAGGCAAAGGGAAAAAATTAAGAAGATGTCTACTATTTTCAAGAGATGTCTCCATTGCAGAAGAGACATCTCCATAGAGACATTCCACTTTTATAGGAGACATCTTCCTAAAATTGAAATTAATTTTAGAAAGATGTCCCAATCTTGAAGGAGACATATGAATTCTAAGGTAATTTCAGAAACTCTAAGGCTATAGGAAGATAACAAATTCTTGGGAAAAGTGCAAGCATTATTAACATGAAAGAAATCATTATCTATTCTATTCTATTGTAATTGCATACTTCATTTGTCATATCATTTTCTTGATTGTTTGTAGAACTATGCTTCAAAGAACAAGGACATGTAAATTTAATTTACATCTTTTCTTGTGATTTTTTTTCTCTTTTGTTACCTTACTAGGGTTGATGTGCTTCTTGCAAGAAGGCATTACAATTGAGCTTGTCAAGATCCTATAGGATTAAGTGTTTGTGTAGTGTCAAAACACTCTAAAGTGGAGCTCAATTTTGTAAAGGTTGTGGGATCCTTGAAATCACATTCTGAGCTTATTGAAACCTTATGGGGTTGAGTGGCTTCATAGTGACAAAACACTCTAGATTGAACCTTAGAACTTGTATAGGGTGTGGTATCCTTTAAACTAAATTTTAGAGAAACAAAGTCTAGATGTGTGCAAAGAATCTACCCTCCAAGTGTGGACTACCTAAGTTGGGAAACCATGCTAAATTTAGGTATGATTTTTATGGCTAGTCAATTTTTATTAGGGGGCTTATTTAACCCCCCTTCTAAGTTCTCAATCCTTAGTTCCAATGTCAAAGTAGGATCTCACTTGTTTTTACTTGATTATTTGACATTTCAAGATGACTAGAGACTTCAAGGAGTTGTAAAGGACATGATATGCTAATTTGAAGGTTAATTTTAGATTTTCATAGAGAAATATGCTAGAAATACCTTGGCTAGCATAGTTGGGATCATACCTACTATATTTGGGAGTTTGAGATGGATTTTAACCTATTTTTGCTTTGTTGTTTACCATTTCTAGGCTACTAGTGACTCTAGGGAGGTGTGAAGGTTAGAATGTGTCATGTTGAAGGTTATTTAAGGTTTTGACAATTAAACCTTAATAAGATATGCTAGGACTACACTAAACAATGTGACTCTAGTCTCCTTTAGTGTGGTTCTTCTAGAACAAATAATTTTTACCATTTTTTGATAGTTCTTAAGGGATTTTGGAGTTGTTGAAGATTATGGATAGGGTTTGAGATTTAGTATGGACATCTTAGAGTTAATTGGAAGCTTAGCTAGTGGTGGGAATTCTCATCCCTAATGGAACTATACTGGCCAACATAGTTGAACTCTTGGTCAGTGTAGTTATCCAAAATAGCTTTTTTCTTTATGACTTTTGGCTTCCTTTGGTGCTTGGTACCTTCCAATGTCAATATTTGATTTCCAATTTTGGCATGAGGCTTTACTAGCTTCAATGTATTATGGATGGGTGTCTTGGAGGTGAGTCTTGATAGTGGTTGAGGCTTGGAATCCATTCCAAGGCTTTCTTGGAAATTAATCCTAGCATAGTTCCTATGGATAAGCTTAAATACTAGTGTGTTAGGATTTTTGTTGGTTTATTTAGTAGGTGTGTATGGGGGCCCACCTAAATTTGAATCATTACTAAACATTAATTTTCCCACTAATCCAATGTTGCTTTCACTTTCCAATTGTGAACATGGGGTTATGTGAAAGTTGTATGGGTGTTTTGGGCAAGGTGTAAATTTTCAATGCATAAGTTTGGGAGTAATTCTCACATTATAGTTTTATCAAAACTAAATTTTCTAGCCCATCTCTAATAGGAATTGCATAACATCAAAGCTTCTACCTTGATTTTTGCTTCAATTCTATTCATCCCTAGCATAGTCTGATCATTTCACACTAAGAAGAAATGCAATTGCAAGGAGGGTGAAGGAGGTTCTAAAGATTTCTTGCATCAACTCACCCACAAGATGTCCAAGAGAAGAGTATCCACCAACAAGAGCCTATCCTTGAATAAGGTAGCAATTATTGCCAAGGGATTCTCCAACCTACCACAGCCTCTACTTGGGAAAGGATCATCCACAATGACTATAAGGTACCCTTTTCTTTGCCATTTCTTGTGAAATTTTGCTTAGAACCTAGGCATTTTCTCTTGGTTAGGCTTGTATGTTAAATGGATTTTGCCTTTGGATGTTTCAAACATTTTGTTTGGATTGTGGTTATATGTTTTTTGCATTATTTTGGTCTTAGGGACCATTGGCATGAAGTTATGAATTTTTATTTTGCCTTGTTTTGTGGTTTTTTGTTATTTTTCATGAAAAAGCAATGCAAATTTTATATTTTTTATAAGAAAATGCCAAAGAATATTTTGGTATTTGGGGCCATAGGATTGTTTCTTGTTTTTTTTGGTCAAACTAGTGATTGAACTACTGATTTATGACCTATAGTTAATTTTTTTAGAAATTTCTCTATAAGGCCATGCATAATGTGTTTTTGATTTTTCACTCTTTTACCCCTCCAAAACTAGGCAGTGTTGACACCTAGAATGAATTCTTTTGCCAATGTCCCAACATCCTAGGGATGGCTAGGGCCATCTAGGTGGGTTTGGCATCAATTCTAGAATTTTTTTTTAAAAAATTTATATTTTTTCTAGTGATTTTATTTTAGCTATTTTTTTGGATTTTGGAATTTCTTTTTGTAAAATTTTGAAGTAGTTTAAGGTTATGTCAATTTTTCCTAGGCCTAGAATTACAATGTTAATGTCAAATTTTTATTAAAGTTCATCTATGTGCGATAGCTAGACTTATTAAAAATATTTTTAGTAAAAACTTGTCATTTAATTTTTTTGTGTGATTGGTGTAGGTACCAGGTGATAGTAGTAGTCCTAGTGGTGATAATGTTGAAGATGCTCCTCCTCCTTCTCTAGTTGGACCATAGTCCTACTAGCTTGATCATGTTTTTGGCTATTTGGTGTTGATGTTATAGTGTTATGGTTACTACTTTTCATGTTCATTGGCTATTTCTACCCTTTGGTTGTTATGAGACTATTTAGTTTTATTTTGTTGCTACATAATGTAGCCATGGATATTAAACTTTTATTTTATTGTACATGTTATTGTTGATTGAAATCTTATTAAACCATGTGAATATGACTATTGGTTATGGACATTTTTGGTATTATTATTTTTAATTTTTCTTATACTTTCTAGCATGTTTAGATTTATGCACTTTATATTTTTTATAGTTTATTCATTTCATGAGGTTACGTTGATGAAATATAAAGATACAAGGCAATTTGTTTTGGTAATATGTTAAAATGTAAAGTAATTAAGCAAAAGAAATATGTTTGAAGGTATAATAACTATCATATAACTAAGACATAGAAAGGTTATATGTGCCTTATTTAAAGCCTCAACTAACCATGGCTTCACCAGTTTTACGCCTTGGCAAGCCATAATGTTGCCAATTTTAGGCCTCAACAGGTTGCAAGGTTGCTAATTTTAGGCCTTAGTGGGCCATGATCCATACATTTCCTAGTAAGTATGGGATGCCCTCGAAAGAGAATATAAGGCTAGAGCTAATATCAAAACATGATATAACATCGCAAAGGTAAACAAATGATCCTTAAGAAGAGAGGGGATAAGGTGTTTATTGTGAACTTTTTGCTTGATCTTTGATAGATTAATGAATCTTTTTGAATAATTTTAGGCTTACTACCTCTTTTGTTTAACATGGCAAGTTGTAGGCATTTTCATTGATCACCCCATGTTGCAGAGTTGGTGTCGTTAGCATCATTATTTTTCTTACGATTGGCCCTAGTTTGAGCATTGAGAGTTTTGTAATGAAACTCCACCTCTAAATCTTGGTCAATGTTAACATAGTTAACTAATGGTATCAACACATTATCTCCATGGATCACAATTTTCCATCCCTCATATGACAAATGGATTTCCTGTTGTATAGGAGATGAAACTACATGGAGATTAGCCAACCATGACCTTCCTAAGATTATGTTGAAGTTGGGTGTCTCTTCAACCATTAATAAGTTGGTAGATGTAGGGAATTACTCACCGGCTATGAAATCCAAGGAGATAGAACCTCACATTGCTATCATAACCCATGAAATGACTTGAGTATTGAGGTAGTAGTTTCTTAGATGTTCTTGGTTAAGCCTAGTTTGTCAACTATGTAAAATGGTACCACATCGATCACTGCCACATCATCTACATGAACATAATGAACCTTGTACCTGCTAACACATATAGTAATGAGGAGAGGGATGATTGACACTTTTTCAATTTGAAAGTTAATCTTCACCTTACTTTATTGAAAGTTGAGCATGGGTTGATGTCCATTTTTCCTAATTTAATCTTGTTCAACGATAGAGTCGATAGCCTCTTTGTTGACAGGCATGTATATGTTGATAGGGATAGAAGTTAACATTTGAGCTAGTGCATCTCTGTGAGCAAGAGAAGCCATGACTAGGTTGTATAGACTTAGTGGCATGTTATTTTGTTTGAGGGACTATTGGCTTATTCCATCATTATCAAGATATTCCTTCTCTAAGAGGGTGACATTTCAACCCTAGTGGTTTTAACTTCCACCATATTTTCTAGAGTTTGTAGCTTAGGTTTCAATGTATGTAGCTTAGCCCCCTTGTCCATAGGTGTAGCTGGTCTTGGTATAGGCCTTGATGACTCAACTTGCTTTTAACCCTTTTATCATTGGTTATCTTGAGTGGGCTTTGTTGTTGATTTGATGATAGGTTATTTTTGTCACTATTGTGATGATGATTTCTTGCTATCCTTTGAGTTTTGGGTCACTATAGTTGGGCTTTGATCACAAGTTATCGTGGCTTTACTTGTTGAAGTTGGAGGGACCTAGATAAATAAATGGTTTCTTAACTTTAGAATGATTGGTAACTTATGGTCTTGGTTGTGAAGTTGATGCCACTAAAGGAGTGACACATATGATGAAAGGATTCT
The DNA here is from genome assembly GCA_015680685.1 of Gnetum montanum. Classification (NCBI taxonomy): domain Eukaryota; kingdom Viridiplantae; phylum Streptophyta; class Gnetopsida; order Gnetales; family Gnetaceae; genus Gnetum; species Gnetum montanum. The sequence goes on along the minus strand of MNCI01030329.1, from coordinate 249,131 downwards.
TAGGGATTGAGGGAGGTGATACCTGTATGACAAAGGGCTTTCTAGATTTTTTATTTTGAAGCTATGGTGATACTATGATGACAAATGGTTCCCTAGGAGGATTAGACCATTTGGTTTTTGTGAATGAGGCTATGGTATAGGAGTTGGTACTAGTGCTTAAAGAGTTGAGATCATTTAACATTAACTCTCTATGGTCAATCATCTTCTAAAGGTCATCATTTAATGCTAGGAAAAAATCAATATCATGACTAGCTATTTGATGATAATGAAAAAACCTATCTAATCTAAAGTACTTTGATAGCTTCAGATCATCTTTAGTCACTATCGTTGGGTCTCTAGCTATGTCACAAAGATGATCATGCCTCTTGCATGCTTCCTCAAATAATTTTTGATGTTGTATCTAATTATCTTTAAGCAATTGTTTTAGAAACTTAGAGGGCTTCATAAGTAACCTAGTATCCTTAGACCTATTCTTTCATCCAAAGTTTGGTCTTGCTTGATTTGGGGCATAGGAACTAGATGGCTATGATAAGTCAAGGGATGTGTTGCTTGGTGGTGATTCCTGCCTTTCCCCTTGTTTAGAATCTTTTGTTACTAGAGCCATGGTTATATGTTATTTTCTAGTTTTATTATTATCTCTCCTTGTGTGCTAGTCTTTATATGCCATGTAAGCTAGATCATTGCTAGTCTTAATGGTCTCCTCGATGTTTTTGGTTTGTGCAAAGGCTTGGCGTAGTGATCAAGGCTCTAACTAGCAAAGATTTGACTTAATAAAGTCATTTATTTTTTTCTTAAAGATGACCAAGAGGTGAGTTTCAAATATAGGCTTTATAATCTCATTGAGTGTTGAATGCCACATCTAAATGAACCTTTTGAATGGTTAAAGTGTCCCCTACTTCACATTCATTAATTGGTCCAATGTGGCATCTAGCTTTAAATTGTATATGAAGTGGTTAACAAATTGGTTTATCAAGTCTTCAAGGGAAGAGATGGAACCTCTAGGAAAGTTTTGGTACTAATCTAGAGTCTTTTCCTTAAGGGACATGGGGGAAATTCATAGTATCGTATGAGGTCAAGTTTGCAAAAAGAGGTACTTAGACTAGAAGATGACTAGATATCCATTGGAATCCTTTTCACCATTGTATTTGGTGAAGTTTGGTATGGGCATGCCTACAAGTAAGGTTATTTGAGGCATATTAGGACTTATAAGATCATCTTGGTAAAATTATAGAACCTCGAGCACTTGAGTTGTACTAACCTTGATTTTCTACAGCTCTTTTGTAAAGTCTTGGATCATTTGGAAGGCTTGATCCAAAACTTGGAATATCCCTATGGCCTACGGTGTTTGTATTAATGATTGAGGAGGAAGTTATTAGGCTTGGGGTTATGTTATTGGTATTGATATAAAAGAAAGAGGTCATGTAATCACTAATGTAGGTGGATTAAATATGGAGAAAGAAGTTTGAGTTGGAATATATGGTACAAAGGGAGTAAAGGGAGTATGAGAGACCTATGTTGCTTGGGACCCCAATGAGGGTTTTGCTAGCATGAAAAAGGGAGATGGTGAGGTAGACATCACTAGGGCTAGGTGCATGGGATGAGGTTGTATTTCAAAGGGCATGGATAAGAACAAGGAGATGGACTAAGACATGGGTTGTGCTTGGTGTGTAGTGATAATGGATGTAGAGACAAGCATAGGAGGTTGAATAAAAGGGAAATTGGACTAAGGAACTTGTCACATCAATGAGGCAAGAGACATGGAGCTAGGGGTAGTTATTTGGGGAGCCAATCATTGAAAAGGATTCCTAATGAAGGTGTCCATCTCTAGTTCACCCTCAAACTCATCTTGCTCTTCTTGGAGATCCTCTAAGCTAATTTCCTCACTAAACTCATAACCCTATAGGAGTTGTATGAACATTTGTGCATAAAAGTTGGTGAGGGGGATTTGGTCATAAGGATATGGGATGTATTCTTTCCCATCCTAGTGTATAATTTCAAATTGAAACTTAGCATTAGATTCAAAGCATGGTATCAAGAGACTATCTTGCATCATGACATAGAGGAAGTTGTGGAACTCTTCATTGATGACCATAAAATCCAACTTTTTGCCTCTTTGGCAAAGTGATTATCTTAATTCTATGACCTTGAGGTCTTTTGGGTTATAGATATGAACTACATATTGCTTGGAGGCCATGTATGTAAGGTCTAGTGGTAAAATGATTGATCTACAAAAATACATTACTTGGTACAAACCAAACTATACTAGGCCAACAAAAACTAATCTAGGATTTGTAAAACTAAGATGGGCTTTATAAAACCACACTAGGCTATATAGAACTAAGCTAGGCTTTATAAAACTACACTAGGCTTTGTGTGCATACCTAAAATCCAGTTTTGTAAAATTTGAACTTTAAGTTTTGTTGAGCTTTAAAAAGTCTAACACCTAATTGAAAAATTAGTGGATGGCCAACATTGTTATAGTTTTATATGTTAGGGTTTAAAATTTCTAGCACTTATTGTAAAAATTTAAATATGAAAAAAATGAATATTGGCAATATGTTAAATATTGGAAAGATACATTGGTATTTTTCCAAAAATAGTTGGATGTTATAAAGGGCATGTTTGGTTTGCCTTATTTAAAAATATGTTAAGATGTTTTCCTTTATGAAAAAACTATGTTAGATATTGGTGTGCAACCAAGAAAAAAATATTATTTTTTAGGAGATACACTAGGTATCTTGGAAAACAACGTTAGGGTTTGTGAAAATGAGAAAATGTAATTTGTCTAGCAAAACTACATTAGGTAATTTGGTAAAGGGGGAAAGGTGGGTTGGCTTTGCCAAGAGACCTGATGGAAAAATTCACACTAGGAAATGAGTGGTGAAAAGATGTGTTGTTCTTTGGAAAACCCAAGAAGAAGTTTTAACAACCAAATATTGCAGGGTTTTAGAAAAAATATGTTGGCTTCCAAAAGTCTAGCAACTATTGTGAATTTCACAACAACACACAAATTGGCTACAACAACCACACTAGGTATTAGTTGTAGAAGGATAGATGAAAATGTTGGTTTTCTTAGTAGGTTTCAATGTAAATTTTAAAAATTTTAACTTGTAAAAAATTCATTTCAAAAAGGGAAAAGTAGGATTGGGTGAAAATCTTAAGTGAAGGCCCTTCTTCTAGTATCAAAAAACTATAGCACTTCAAAAAATTGATTGCTGGAAAAAATAAAAAATTTCAAGTAAAATAGTTTTAACCCTAGATCCCAAAAGCCTCTAAGAAAGAGGATCCAAGGTGCCCTGGATAGTCTTGTTGATCACCTAGGGACTTAGGAAGTATTAATGGGGTAAATAATTCAAATGAAAATTGCAAATATGCTTTATGAAAATGCATAGAAATAAAATTGTAAATGAATTTTCATGACAACTGAACTATAAACTATATTGAAAATAATAAAATTGCCACAAAATCAAAGTTCAAATGTGTATAAATTATGTGCCTAAATGTAGAAGAAGTTGCTTCAACAAAGCTTGAATCCTATTGAAGTTGGCAGGTTGTTCTCTACACTCAGCCTCATGATCTAGGTACTTTACAACCTCAATTAACAAAACTCCTTAGGGTTTTTTAGTTGAGATCTGTAGTGTTGGTAATAAGGGGGGTAAAGGTGTTTGGCTTTTTGAAATTTTGGCACTATGTTAGGAGTCTCAAATGCTCACTTAATTATCAAATTATTCCAAAATTTTTACAAAATGCCAAAGGTCTCAAGTACTTAAGGTGAAAAGGTTGTCTAGTTGAAGAAGTGTGTAACTTATCCAAAGTATTTGAAATGTGTTCTTATAAGTCTCACAGTTGTTGGTGTTTTTGTTGCAAATTTCTACCATGATTTTTGATAGATTGGTATAATTTGTAGGTGTGGAAAACCATAATTTTCAATGTAGTTTTCCATTTATGGTAAGTTTTGATGCACCTAGGCCACAAAAACCATGTTGGATACCATAAATGTTAGTAGAATTTTCCAACTATGCTAGCTTCACCCATCTACATTTCCCTCATGGGAACAATGCTAACATCATGAAACTATGCTAGAACTAGTGGAGCAATGTTGGCCTAGTTGGAAAACCAATACCCAATCACTCCAATGCTAGCTTTTATGAAAAAGTAGAAACCCCACAACTCTAACATTGACCTTGTAGCATCCATGCTAAAGGTTATGGGAACTATCTTAGCAATTGTTGGAAAAATGAAAACCCAACAACCACAATTGGCTATAGGTAGTTCCAGCGTAGTTGAGGTTATGACCCATGTAAAACCCATGAAAATGCCAGATTTGGTAGTTTCCAAGACATTTCTAGCCTTCCCAAGCCCAAATATAGACATGAAATTACTTTTTCTACCTAGGATGTTAGGCTACAATAACTTATGAGGCATTTTATAGCCCCAAAAGTTCAAGTATGTGAGATTGTAGCTCATGGCCTACAAACCCCACATTTTACAATGAAATTCCAACCTCAAGTTTAAGGGCCAACATTGCATTGTCAAAGGATTATAACATGAATTTTATTGGTGGTGTTTTACCTGAGACCCTAGAGCCAAAAGCCAACTGGAACTTGATCTTGGTTGAGCATAAAAAATTCAAATTTCATCATATTAAGGTTGGGCCCCAAGAGAAATATGCTAGCTAGTGTATTTCCTAGGATTTGATAGCTTATAATGATCTTATCAAGTCAAATCAATACCAAAATTAACTTATTCTCTCTCTTGGACCACTACACTGACACTTAGAGTTCCTAATGCCCAAAAAACTAGTTAAAATAAGCCTCTAGAATAAAATTTCATAAGAAATATGCTTGTAACCCAAGAAAAATACATTGGCCAATGTAACAATTGTAAACACCAATGTAAAAACCATAAATTACCTTTTTTTCCCACTTAGAATAAGCTCAAAATGATCATTTGAGATGCCTAAAGCCTTCTACAAGCCATAGAAGTTGTCATGAGACCTTGGGAATGCCTAAAACTAATTCTAGAGCATCTAGAAATCACATTTTTTAGTCTTATATGCTAGTATACCAATTCCCTACACTGATTAGTATATGAAGACTTGAGCATGTGTAACTCAGTTCAAGCTTGCTAATTCTTAGCCTTGGATATTACCACAAGTACTATAATGACCTTGCCATGGCCTACTAAGATTTGAAATTAGAAAAATGTAACCATGTTTGACCATATAATACCATATGTTGTTTTTTCCTTGTTTCACTATGTTTTAAACCTTACTTAACCTTATTTTGCTTAATTTTCCAATATTTTACATTATTTAACAAGTTTATCATAGAGGTGACACTTAATGTGCTTTTGGTTGATGTGCAAGACTAGAGTATGGATAATTGGGTGTAATTTAGTTTATCTCTGAGCTTGAGTGAACCTCATGGTGATGTTGAATGATTCATTAATCTCAATTTCTTGGATCTTAAATCTGAGATCCTAGTCAACCACATAGCTTGTATAGAAAAGCCTCTCGAATGGCCAAGACATATAGTTAAAACACTTGATCTCAAGCCTAGTGAAATTACTAAAGATTCTTTAGATGAGGTTCCAATCATAATGCACAATTGTGAGGAGAAAATACTAAAATTAAGTTCCTCACTTGAACCATAGTAGGCTTAAGACATTACTAAAGTTCCTAAAAATAACATTAAGGCCTTTTCTTTGTCATATGAAGATATGCCAAGTCTTAAGGCCCACCTAGTTTAGCACAATATTATACTTAATTCTAGCATTAAACTAGTTAAGAAAAAGGTTCAAAAAATTAGACTAGATCTAGCCTTAATTGTTGATGATGAGATCATGAAACTTTACAAAGTTGATTTCATCCAAGTTGTCAATTACATAGATTGGATGTTTAACATAGTGGTAGTCTATGAAAAATGGGATTATATGTATTTGCATTGATTTCTATGACCTAGATAAGTCAACTATTAAAGATGATTTCCCTTTACCTATTATTGATCAACTCATCAATCCTATAATTGGACATGGCTTGTTGTCCTTTATGGATGGGTTCTTGGGATACAACCAAGTTAGGATCAACCTAGAGCATCAGTTATACACAATCTTCATGACTCCCTAAGGAACCTTCTACTATATCATGATGCCATTTGGTCTAAAGAATGTAGGTGCAACCTACCAATGAGCCATGACGTACATATTTAGTGACTATATGCTAGGGCTATTCAATGATTACATAGATGACATAGTGGTCTAATACAAAGTGGCAAATAACCATGCACATAACCTTGATTTAGTACTTAAATGATATCCTAAATATGAACTTAGACTTAATCCTAAGAAATGTGTCTCTAGCATTAAAATCAGTAAGATGCTTGGCTTCATAGTATTTGAAATATGGATACATGTCGATATTGATAAGATTAAGGCCATAGCCAACAAGATAATACCTAGTAACCTTAAGGAGCTCTAGGGATTACAAGGTAGATTGAAATTTATCTACAAGTTCATCTCAAGGCTTATGGATAAGCTACAACCTATGCAAGACTTGCTTAAGAAAGAAGTTCACTATGAGTGAACTATCTAATTCCAAGAAGCCTTTGATAACATTAAGCAAGAGTTGGCTCAACTACCATAGTGTATCCATCACAAAAGAATAAACCCTTTTACATCTACCTTGCAATCCCTAACACGTTCATAGCCTGTTTACTCTATCAAAAATGAGATGATGGAGTAGAGCTACTTGTATATTACTTATGTATGCACTAATAGCTTATGAGACTCGATACATGAAGGTTGAAAAGAATTAGATAGCACTAGTCTTCTCCTTGAAGAAGTGGAGACACTACCTCTCTATGAGCCAAGTCAATATCATATGCAAGGATAACATATTAAGATCCATAATAACTAAAATCTACAAAAGTATCCAGATAGCCTTGTGGAAGGCCATAACAATTGAGTTTGACTTGCATTACATCTTCCAAGCCTCAAACAAAGATCAAGTTATAGTCACACAACTCACAGTTTTTCCAGTTGCGAAAAACCACCAAATTTTTATGTTGTAGCCATTTTTCATCATGTAGGCTTCACCCCATGAAACCCGAGGTAAAAATTCATTATAAATGTGAAGATTGTAATCCATAAGAGGAAATTTCACATATTTTATACTTTTTGGACTAAAAAATGTCTCATAAGTGGTCAAANAGGGGGTGTATACATTTTTCTATGCTAGAAACACCTATAGGAGTTAAATCTCACCTATGCCTAGCATGGAATAGTATAGGTTTTTTCCTAAGCATGGAAACTTTCCTTCCCAGCATGGAGATTGCCTGCATAGTGTGGAAACCTTTTCCCCTTAGCATGGAAATTTTTCCCTAGCATGGAGGCACCACCCCCAACATGCAAACTGCATGCCCCTAGCATGAAAGCTATGAGCAAGATTTTTATACTTTAATGACCTCAAATTTGACCAAACACTTCAATAAGGATAGTAGAAGGCTTAGTGTGGAAGATCTACCTCCAGTGTAGAAGGTGTTTCCCCATTACTATTTATAGTAAATGGAATGACCATGGGGGTTTAGCACTTACTATATATGATAACCCCATTAATTTGGGCACCCATCTCACCTATACGAGGTAGAAATTTCTAGCAATTTGTAGCCAATTTCTAGCAAAAATCATAGTCCAAAACCTATAAAACCAAAATCCCAACACCTCTTTTGGGTTCCAAATTTTGGCATTTTCAAGTGCATAGAAATTTTGGCTTCCAAGAACTCTTGCAACCTTGTAGAAATGTAGCATCTTGAAGCCTCCTAGTGTGAAACCACTACAACCTTGTTACCCCCTTTGTAATCCCTCCAAGACTTATGGATTTTTGGTGTTAGTGCTGCATTTTTGGAATTCCCGACACCCAGTGTGAAGTAATTTGATAGTTAAATTTCTCAGTTTTCTCATTCCTTAATAGTAACCCAAATTGTAAATCTGAAATTATAGAAGAGAAGGTTCAAAAGCATCAAGAGTGGCTTAGTACCTAGATCATGGAGTAGATCACATTAGCTTTAATGGGCTTTGAACTCCTGCCCAAGTGAATCCTTCTTTACTCTTTTACAAGCATTTTTTACACACATTTCTAAAACTCATTCTTTATTTTTTAAATAAAGTTTTAAAGTTTCATTTTATGTGCAATCTACATTTTATTTCCATTTTATAGACCTATAATTTTTGCATTATATTTTCTCAACTCCTTGTTTTGCATTCTATAAGTCATTGGGTGATCTACTAGACTATCGAGGGCACCTCAAATCCATTTTTTGGAGGCCTTGGGGATTTAGGGTTAAGGCTACTACATCAGTTCTATTGATCTTTTAGTGATTGATTTTTCTAGTTGCAATGGTTTTCTAGCATTAAAAGGAGGGCCTCTGCTTGATTTCTTTGTCAAAAGTCTATCTCTTCCATTGCCAACATTGCCATTTCTATGGTTTTTCTAATTTTTTGAAGCTAAAATGTTCATAAAATCAAATTTTCTCCTTTTCCCCTATGGAAAATACTATAATGTGGAAGTTGTAGGTGGTTAGGTGTTGGATTTTCATAGCAATTTTTGTGAATTTTTTTCCCAAAGCTTACATTGATACCTTTCCTCCTTTTTCCTTTTGCTGCCAATTTTTTCCAGTTTGCAAAGTTGGTGATGTAACCCTGCTAGAAATCATCAAACTTCTAGAGGTTAGCTTCCCCTTTTCTTGCCTAATTGAGAAAATTGGTAGCATGCTAAAATCAAGTTTTAGTTTAAAAACACAAACTTTCCACTTTTGTTTTTAGCCTTTCCCTTCCTTCCTGCCCAACACCCCCCCACCATACCCAGTGTAGAGGTAGTTAAAGGACGACTATGGATGAGCCTTGTTACCAACTTTTCCAGCTTTCTATTTTTGGTATAGGGGTAAACCCTCTTTGCCCCCAGCTTACTAATTACAGAAAGTGCTCCATTTTCAACCATTTTTAAATTTCACTTATAGGGATTTACTTCTATTTTTGCCTTTTATAACCTATTTTAAGCCATTTTAACAAAATAGCCATGTCTTTCTAGTAGTCTATCAAGTTTCCTTTCACCTTCATTAGTGAAGGTCCTAGCAAACAAGCCATGAGGATCTATGATCCCAAAGACCCTACTACATCAAATGTAGGTACTCTTTGAGGGTTAGGGGGAAAAGTGTTGACTTTGTGGGCATAAAGAAAGATAGATATAACTACATTTATGGCAAAATATATGTTGGCATGCTTATTCCACATTTGAAAGTAGAAGCCAAAAGGAAGGTCAAACTCATCTATCACAATGGTAAAGAATACATTCCTTCCCCATATGACCAAATACCTCTCAATGACACCTATGTGGGTATCCTAGCCTAACTAGTTCAGATGGAGGAAGAGGATGACAAGCATAGCTCAGAAGGACAACAAGAAAAGAAGGATGAGTTTACGGTAGAATCTAAGCTCGAAAACATCCTAGGAGGATTGTTCCAACAAACATCCCCCAAGGTCACAACACCTTCCCATAATGCCTTTATTTTCTTCATGAACATGGTTCTACCATCTTCCACTCCCTTCTACCCTACCATGGCCAGTTCCACACTAGTCATAGCCACATATCAAACTTAATTGATGCCATAGCCAATGACCTACAATCCATTGATGTCATTTTCCACATAGCCTTGATTTGTGAAACTATCAACGGTGGTTTTCACCACCACAAATCCACTAACTACCCATGCAAGGTCCACCATGGGACCCCAAGTTACTTAGGGATCATCCACCCTCTTTATTGTACTAACATAAACATCCTTTTTCTTGTTTGGTCCATATACTATGATCATGATGCAACCTCTTCCTTCCATGTTTCAACCAATAGAGAGGCCACAATCCCCACAATAGATGCTGCATCCATATCTACACACCCCATAGCCAATAGGGCCATCAGAGGGCCTAGATTAGGCATTCCAAATGATCTAAGACCTAACAAAGTAGTTAAAGAGACTTAGAGCCTCTACTTTCCAAAGTGTCAAGATTATAAACTTCTACGAGGTTGACCCCATTATTCTTGTAGTTCCACCCTTGATACATCCTCTTGGTGTCCCTATTCATTAGTTTAGAAAATACAATGGAGAGGGTGACTCCAATGCTTACCTTATAACGTTTAGATCCAAGTGTTTTCTAGTGTAGTCATGGCCTGATACTATCATCAGGATTTTCCCTATGTTCTTGACCATGAAAGTGCTTGACTGTTGTTGCACGTTACTTAGAGGATCCATATCCTCTCTTAAGGATTTGATAGCCTAGTTTATTAACTACTTCAAGTATAACTTAAATCTAGACACCACGCTTAACCAACTCATGAAGGTCAAGTAGGGAACCCTAGAACTTGTACAAAAGTTCATTCAATGATGGAATGGACTACTAAATGAAATATCAAAGCCTATAACTGAAAACCACCTTTTGGCTATATTTAAATAGGTGGTTAATGACTTTATCAAGTCCAAACTCTATTGCCTTGACATGTGGTCCCTCAACCAAGTGTTCTCTCAGACTAAGAATATAGAGGATGTTGCAGAGGCGAGTCATGACTTGGCCTATGTAGAATACAACAACCAACACACTCAAAGGGACAAGGAGAAGAGAAAACATAATAATATAACTGTAGAAACTATGACCAAAGAAGAAAAAATCACTAACTAGGGGCCAAGGGCCAACCCACCCAAGGCCTCCACTAATAACCACAACAACTAACGATCAACCTCTGGGGCCACTACATCAACTACAACTAGGTCAAATTGTGAATAAAAGGATTGAAGAAAATACAATACCTTACCTTTGAAACCATCTGATTTGCTAGATCAACTATTATAGAGTGGGTACATGCAATACAAGTAGATCACTGAAGCTACTTGAAAGAAGTATCAACATCTATGTGAAATAGCTAAGGATCCCACTTAAGAAATAAAGGATGATCCCCAATTCCCTAGGTACTTTAAATTTAATTACATTTTCCACTATCACCAACTATCTAGTCATGACATAGACTTCTACTTTGCACTAAAGGTTGACTTATAGAAAATGATAGATAGGGAAGAGTTCGGCTTAGATGCTTTCAACCTAGTCCAGTCACAAAATTAGTTGATGCAAGTGCACAAGGACCCATTGAATGCTAATAAAAGCTCTTATGTTGTTTCAAAATTTAACATTGATGATAATTAGAGACCTATGAGGGAATCTTTTATGATCCTTATATCCCCTTATAAGTAAAAGGCCTCTTCAGCTTTCGCTAGCTCAAGATCCTCTTTTGTTGTGAGAGTACCATAGTGGGCACCTCCAAGGTTTGTCATCAGGGTGCCCCAACCTTACATAGCCTCACTATCCATAGCCCAACCAACTAACATGACCACACCATGAACTTCTATGGTGGCCAATGCTACTTCCTCTTCATCATAACCAATGATCGACAACCAAAAGACTTCAACTAAGCAAAGCAAGAAGCATAAGAAAAACCACAATAATAAGGGTGACAAGCAAATGGAGACATGGAAGGAAGTGGGTCCACTAAAGCCCACTTCCATCTTAGCTATACCCATGAACTACTCTAGTCAACCCCCTTCAAATAACAAGCTATAGGAGGATCCTAAGATCTATAGCTAGAACAAAGAGGAAAAGCCCCAGTAGAAACAACCTAAGGCCAAAGTTCACTTTTTGGGGTATATGAAGGAAGTGAAGCATAACTAGGGTAACAAGCTCATAGCCAATGATAAGAACTTTCTTAGTGTGATGGATTAGGTTAGATAATCCCTTAAGAAGAAGAATATAACTCTAAGCATGTATGACCTAATCATGACTTCTACCACACATTGAGAGGCAATATTCAAAATGTTGACTTTCATCCCTGTTAGTGAGGACATTGTCACTAACAAGGAATCCATCCATGTAGTGATGGTTCCTCCCTTATCAAGGAAGGAGATGTTAACACCCCTAGTATTTCAAGATTGCTAAATCAAGGCCAATACACAAAATGATGAGGTAACTAGGGCTTCTCTATTCATAACCATACATGTAGGGTAGTTTAAAGTGCATTGGCTACATGTTGATGATGGAGCTACAACAAATGTCATCCCATGTACCATTGTTGAATGCTTAGGGCTAACAGAGCAAATACAACCCATAACAACTACAACTCTCATATCCTTCAATGAATGAAGGGTTGTTTTCAAGGGATCTATCTCCTTGGAATTTGTTGCAAGGGAAAACTTCCCCATAATCACCAATTTCTTGGTAGTGGAGGAGACACTAGGGTTTAACCTTATCCTGGGAAGACCTTGGTTGGCTTAGTTACAAGCACTGTTCTCATCCATCCATTAAGAGATTAATCTTGCTTATGAGGAAGGTGAAATCATCATTCATGGTGATAGTGCAATTCCCCTAGCTGTTAATAATGTGAACGTAGAGTAAAGATATGAAGTGGGTCTTCAAGATAAATCTCCTAGTCATGAAGTCCACCAATCCAATAAAGAGAAAAAATCCAAGAATAACAATGATGGGAAATGGGATGTGTCATGGGATGAACTCTCTTTCAACATCATCAGTGAAGGGGATGGTGAGTATAAATTGGTTTAGAACAAGCCTTATACATTTCCTAACATTTCAAAAATTAGGAAGAGTATGCACAAGTAACGTGTACTCCTACCCCTTCCATGTAGTGCCCTTATGACCTTTTATTGTCATTTATACCATAACCCTTTAGCCTAAGTTTTCTCTTTGTTGACTAGTTATTGCCTTTTTCTTACATGTTATTTTACTATTTATGCATATAGCCTAGAAGTTTATTCTATTTGCATTTTCATTTATTATGGTCTTATTTATTTTTCTATTTTATTTGATTAGCATAATATAAAATAGAAAAACCATAAAATATTTAAAACATAAAATTGCCAAAAAAATATAAGTTTCCCCTTTTCCATAGTTCAATAAGACTTTAAACTAGCAATATGACCTACCATGACCTTAAACTAGCAAAGACAATCACATAACATGGCCAACCATGGCCTTACATTAGAAAAAGAACCACAATGCAACATAGCCTACCATGGCCTTAAACTAGAAAAATAATAAAACTTGTGCCTACCATGGCCTTAAACTAGAAAAATAACACAACTTGTGGCTGCCATGGCCTAAAATTGGCAAACGTCTCTTTTATTATATTTTTTTTAGCCTATTATCACATTGATTAGCCATTTAATTTTATAATCAAAATCTTTAGCATAGCTATTCACAACATTTATAACATTTACAACATTTACTAGAGCAATATATGTAGCCAAAAATGAAACCAAAAATTTAAATTTAAAGTGTCCATAACATATATATTCATGGCCATACACTGTGTGGCAAAAATGTTAAAAAATTAATAACAACCATCCATAACATAGTTTTTGCTAACAATGGACATCAACATGATAATAAAATTAATGTAATAAACAAGTTGAAAGTAAGTAGATGAAGTATGCTAAGGGCCATCCAAAGGAGGAAGTGGTGGATCATTCTCACCCTCACCACTGGGGCTGCCAATGTCTCTTGATGTCCAAAATACAACAACACATAGCCAGCTAGTAACACATAGCCAAAAAAATAACTTAGAATAAAACTAAAACATAAAATGTGTCAAACCTATGGGGACTCTAGCTCCATGACTTCCAAGGATAGATGTGGAAGGCCATTCTCCAAATGATGTAGGATCTAGTCCTCTATCATATTGATCTAGTAAATATCCCCAAGATCAATGTTGGTAAGGATGCTAATCTTGTCTACCATGGTCCATGTAGGAGGCTCTTAAGTAATATTAGCAATGGAGGTTTTACCTATAATAGTGGTAACTTGAGGAGTAGGAAATGTCTCCATCATGAGAGTACTTTCAAAGAGCTGATAGGCACCCTTCACCTAGATCCCCTATATGAATAGCTCTCTCTTGCACCATTCAACTAAATCCTCTTTGAGCCACTTTAGGTAGGCCTCATGATCAGCCTTATACTACTGCTTGTGGTCCTTTTATTTTTTACTCCACTTTAGGACCCAAGCATAGTGATCTTTTTAATCCTTAATCTTCTTTTGCTAGTTTGCCATCTCACATGAGAGTGTTACTTTGTCATAGATGATATGCTAGTAGTGGCTACATGTGATCTCTTTAGTCTATAATTTTCTTGAGTTAGTCACTTGGGCTTCAACAAAGGCCTTGAAGCCTTGGAGATCTTTGATCACCTCCTTTGCTAGTGAGTATTCTGCCTTAAGGTCATAACCTATTCTCATAGGAATTTGTTAGACCTTTCTAGCTCGCATGATGTTTTCACACACAACATTGCTAGATTAGTAGTAGTCTTGTATAACTTCAAGGGTACACTAGAAACATTAAAGAAAATCTTTAGGAAGGAGTCAATCTCTGTGTCTTAGCTAGGTTCCCACTTCATAAAAGACATTACATAATCATAAAATACAATCATAAACATAGTGTACAACCTACAAATTCATAACATAAACATAACCTATGACATAAAAAATAAATAATGCATAGAAAATAAAGTCCTTACCTATCTTGGGTTTAACTTGTTGCAACTAGTTGATGATGTCCTTAGCCATCCCTTGCATGAACTCCACCTTGTCCAGAGCCTCTACCCATGGTTTCACATGAAACGTAGGGATAGGGGCTTACATGAGTGGTTCAAGAACTACTATAAGTATCATCAAATGGTTAGGATGAGAAACCAAACTCAAAATAATAGGACATAAAGAGAAGCATTAAGATATGTGCATACCTAGCTCCTTCTCCTTTTTCTCTAGGATGATGATGGGGGATGTACTTGGAACTTCCTCATCAAACAAGGCATCTAGATCAACATTGGTAAACTTGATAGCCTTAGGCTACTATAAGAGTCTGTTTGCTACATGACTTCGTTCCTCCTTGGTACCTGTAACTACACATCTCTATGTCTCCTCCTCTACGGTAGATTGAGCTTTCATTACTTGACACTTGTCTACAACCATATCATATAGAAAACTGATTAGCACAAGAAATCATAATGTAGCCATAAGATCTTAACACATAGAATAGCCAAAATGTAAATGAAGCTTACCTATGAGCACCTATTATGATGGCTTAAGCTTAATCTTAAGCTTATTCAAGGTAGGTTGGTCTAATGCTAGTGTTGGTTCCTCTATGGGCCTCTTGAGTATTGTCTTGGCCTTCCCTTTGGCTTCTTTACATCAATGTTTGACCTCTAGGATGTTTTCTAGGATCATAAGAGTCTCCTCATCTAGGATATTAGGGGATTAGCATCACATAACATCAAGATTCTTGGTGGTAATGGACAATGAATCATCCATCCCCTTTGGTGGGTTCTAGGCTTGTACTATTGGATAAATGTGCTTTATCTAAGGTTTAAAAAGCTAGTCTAGGTCCTGGATGATCCATTATCCATTCCTCCACACCAGTACAAACTCCACGAACCTCTTCAAGTAACCTCCAAAAAAATGCAAAATGCATGTGGATTATGGTAGAGTTATCCTTGCAAAGTTTGAGGATCTCATCCTAGAGCCTAATAGCTAAGGCAACTACCTAGTTCAACTTGATGCATCTCTCAAGACCTTTGTAAAGGTTCACTAATACATGATGTTGATTACCTTATTTTGTGATAATAGTTTTGGATATGCATGGAACCTAAACAAAGGATATGATTCCTTTGCATCAAGGTTCATGAAGTTTTCCATGGAAATTCCAAAGTGCCCATGCTAGCACCAAGCCACTCCAAAACTTCCTCATGATTACTTGCCTCCTTCACTATTCTAGTAGCAACCTTTGCCCCATCAGTGGGAACACCAAACAAGTTGCAAAAGGTTCCCTCATTGATGGCTATGATAATCAACATGTCTTAGATGATGATGGAGAAGTGATCAGCTTCTCCATTGAACAAGTTGATGATGTGAAGCATATTTGTAGTGGGGATGAAAGGGATGGGTGCCATAAATAGATTAAGCAAACTCACATGCTCAATGTTTACTTGAATGTATCTAGGTGCTTGGCCCCTCAGCCACTCTTGTGATCATATCACCTCATCAAACTTCATGATGAGGGTCTCCTCTTGACCTCCTACAACTAGTAAGGTGACATTAGTAGAGGTGGAGGGTCCTCCAAGGAAACAACCAAATGATTAGCATTGACATAGGCAAGTTTAATTACTATCTAAAGTAATAGAACACTTAGAATTTTCATAACCATAAAACATTAGAATCTATAGACTTTATGTTCACCTTTCTTCTTCTTCTTTAGTGTGATTTGAGTAGAGGTATTAGTTGCTAGGGTCTAATCCAAGAAGCTCTTGGAGCCCACCCATCTGTTATGTATCATCCTCTCATCCACACACTTCTTATAGATAAGGTTAAATCTAGTGGTGTATTCACTAAAGTCCCTTCTTATCTATTCATACACAATGATTTTGATTTGGGGGCCCTTGGCAATAGGGAAGTCTAAGCTACTACCAAGGTTTGATCATTGGCCCTGTACCTACAAGAAGTTCACAAAATTAACAAAGTTAGCTAATAAAGCCAAAAAACATAAACACTCTATAAGGACCATGCTCACCCCTATACACAATACATAGTGCCAGGTAGGTTCTAGAATAATGTGTGGGCTCTATGTATCACCATCAAAGTATTGTTAACATTATACTGACTATACTTTGGCATAGTCTAGATCTTTGTGAGGTAGCATGGACTAATCACATATGAAATTCCCCCTATTGTCTTGGGAGGTGGGTTGTTATTAATAAACCTAGCAATAAAACTATATGCTTGAGGAAATAATGTCTTCACTATGACCCTAGCCACATTAATAGATAAGTGTGACCACAACATCACACTAAAGTTATGAAAGGTGTAAGCAAGAAATTCCCTTGCCCCTAGTTGGAACCATAGTAAGACCTTCTCCAAGATCATATCAGGTAGAGGGCTATTGGCCCTAGGGTGACCAATGTAGCACAAGATTCCCACAAACTCCATAATGTTGAGCATGGGCTTCAAAAAACCCTACATGGAGAAAAATAGTAGGACCAATAGAAATTTCTTAACAAGTTTGTAAAAACATTCTAATCAGGGGTGAAATTAGTCCCTGTAAAAAGATCTATGTTGTTTATGCAAGTTTGCTTAAGAAATTCATAGCAATATTATTACAACCTTGTATAGCCTTATGCATCATAGCTAAAACATTATAGCCTAGATAACACATTAAGTGACACATAGCCAAATTTAAAATCTAGAGAATAGCCATTAGCATAAAAGTTATCAAAAATAGAAAAACATTACTTAAAGCCTTTAAAACCAAATTTAGAACCTTTAAAAAATTTCATAACATCACCAAGGGCATGGAATTTGAAAAGATTAGTTTCTAAGCATGTCAACTATATCCATCTCCAAAGGGGTAAAGTGCTACAACCAAAATTTAGCCTCATTAACATAAGCATAACCAAAAATCCATTAAAAATTCATTTGGGCTTTGATTGCAATCATTATACCATAAAAGGAATTGTGAAATCATGAACCTTCTAGCCATAGCCATTAAAACTAGAAATACATAACCATAGTTTGCATAAAAAATATCCAAATCTAGCAAAAACTGTAGTCATCACCATTAACCCCCTTTAATGAACAATTGGGAGAAAATTCATCAAAATCTCCTTTAGGCTCCAAACAAAGTAATTTTACCACTGTTTGAAAGCTTGAATTGAACCCTATACATCTAAACTTAAAAAAATTCAGAACCTTTGTTGTTTATTTAGAAAAAATTCATTAATTTGGAAAAAAAATATGAAAATGGCACAAACCCCCTTTTGACATGAAAAATTCATGAAAAATTTATTTCTAATCCAAACAAAGTGGTTCCACCTCCATTAGAAAGCTGAGGCCAAGAACCACCCATACATAACAAAAATAAAAGAGGCAAAAACCTTGACATTTACTTATAAAAAATTTCATGAGTCTACATAGAATTCTAAAAAATAGCATAAAAAGCCTACATGACCTCATGAAAATAGCAATAACTTCATTGTTATTAACTATAATTGAATGAAAAAATAGCCATTGGAAAGCTTACACGTAGGGCTACAAACATATAACATCATATTTTAAAAATAGAAACTATTTTCTTAGGAAAAATACACAAAGTTACTTCCTTTTTTCATGCAAAAATCACTAAAAAGCTAAAAATTCATAAAACACAACTTAACATAGACATTAAAAAACTAGCCAAAATAGCCAAGAAAACAAATATCCATTTGAATATACATAAAAATAAGGGAGTATGAAATCATTAGAATTAAATTTTTACAAATATTTAGGGCTATATTTGAGAAAAAAGGCCCTATCCCCAAATTTTGAAAAAAAGCATGAAAACAAGCATCTTAATTTTAAAAATTAAATCTACCAAGGCCAAAATAACAAAATGACCATAGATATAAAAAGAAATGGATAAAATAAGAGGTGGGATTTCATCAAAATTTTGTTCTACACCCTCTATTAGTGTAGGTCTAAAGAAAATAACCCCACACATGATAAGAAAAACAAGAAAAATGATTAGACACCAAAGCAAAAAATGGTTAAAACTACCTACCTTAGAGTAGTGATGGATGTGGGCTAGATGAAAATATGCCTAGGTAGCCCTAACAAGTCCCTTGAATGTTCATCCACGTTTCGGATTCTTGGATTTGGGCTCTTTCCCCCACACTACTTGGGCACCATGGCAAGGTTAATGCTAGGAATGGTTAAGATTTGAGAAGATTGAAGGTTCAATGCTAGCTATAGGAAAGGTCTAAGACTAGATATTTCCATGCTGAAGGTTGATGTTTTCTATAGCAAAAAATATTTTTTAGAGCTCTCCAGAAATGTGTTGTTTGTATAGAATGAAAATTGTGGTTGATACATGTAAAATTTCACAATAAAAACTACATCAAAACCTAAATGGCCACCTCTCAACCACAATTGCCAATTCAGTGCACCATAACTCCAAGTGAGTTAAAGTGCATGGGGGAGGGGGAGGGGGAATCTATTCTATGATATAATGGGTTGGAAATAACTTCACTTTTCAAATTTTAAAATTTTTGGGGTGTGGACCCCACTATACACCCTCACTCTTGGCCTAAAAATTACATCAATCCTAGGTCTTAATCCCTTAAACACATAAAAACATAACAAGGTCTTAACTCCCATGCATCCAACCTAGGGGTATCATGACTAATGTGGATACATTTCTCCCACTTCATAAAATCATTAAAATATAACCTTTTGCCATTTTTAGAAGCCAAAACCTATCTTTTTCAACCTTAGGCTTCCAAAAAGGGATTAGACATGGAAAAAACTAGAAAACATGGGTTTCCATGCTAGGGAAAAATTTCCTAGCATGGAAAAAAGGGGCTAACATCCATTCTTACCCCACAACATCCATTTAGCCCATGTTAAACCCTTGAAGTGTGCCCACATGACCTAGAACCCCTCCAAGCACCCTTGGCAGCTTCAAAACCTTACCAAACCTAGTTGAAAGTGGTCAAACCTTAGGATTTGATAGTTTCATGCTAGGGAAGGCCTCAACCACACTAAGTAATGAGTGGCGAGGTACCCCTACACTCAACCATATGAATATGAGCGTTCATGCATGATCCGGTTGAACTCCGTGGATAGGCTAGTTGTGGTATCTAGATAGTTACATGTTGATTGCAGTTTGTTGTCTTCCCACCTAGACTAGCATTTGCTTTGTCATGTATGATTTAGTCTAGAGTGAGGAGTATGATGTGATCCTAAACTAGTGCTACTCCTAGAGACCATGGAAAATAATCTTAATTAAACTAATAAGCAATAGGAAATGAAGTCTAAGCTAGCCTAAGTGCGATGAGCATCCATTCCTTAATCATGCATACACATCTTGGACCTCGTGCATGACTACTACTGGGATTACCAAGCATAGATCCTAGGTACACTACTGGGTTACCAAGTAGTCACACTTAAATGCTCGTAATTAAGTCATACTCATTCTGCAGTTAACAACAAGAATAGTAAATGATGGTAAAGAAATATTAACTAAGAAAACAATAAATAACAATGACAATTAAACAATTAAAACTAAGTGAATGCTGCAATGATGAAGGAATATTGATCTTTATTTTTGGTCATGTGCACATCCAAGTATGTCACACTCAAATAAATATGTTGTACAATTACAAGCATCACACTGTGGGCATGCACTTGGGAAAATATTCTATCTCTTGATGGAACAAAATGCAAGAGCTTTGCTATAACTAACTGAAAAGGTACCTAGATGTGGTGAAGGACCACTGATTTATAGGCTAAAATAGGCTTTGTGTAGATGGGGCCATGTCGATGCATGGAGGGATGTGTCAACAGGGTCGTGTTGATGCGGCCATGTATATGGGGCCCCGTATAAGTGGCCCAGTTGACGCATTGACTGCTTAGTGCTTCATCATAGCCCCACGACTGAGTAACAACTTGTCCTTGAGTTAAAAAAAGTAAGGAACAAGCTCAATTGAATACACAGTGGATAGGTATGGGATTATTGACTAACTAGAAATTTATTCATGTTGTAGTGGAGAATTAAACAAAATTTGGACATAGACACAAAAGATCAAACTTGTGGAACTCATGGAATTCCCAGTAGTGGTGGATCCTCCATGGGTGTCTTTCCTTTGTCTTGTGCATCAAGCTTATGAGATTGATGCCATTGAAGAAGCACCTAACGTTTTTCCTCTTCTATTTGAGGATTATGAGCCATCCATGCTGATGTTCCAATGTTTGATGGAGTTGGCAATTTTCATGGACACGGCAGCTGCGGGAACACTTGATTGGCCTTGACATGCCATGCTGCAAATAGTCATCGTTCCTCTTCATAGGCTCGGGCCTTGACCTCTCCTCCTTTTTCTTTGATAGATTGTGCAATAATAGGAGTTCCATGATGGATGCTGAATGATTATGCCTTCTTCTCTGCATGTTTTGCATGAGGCCCTTGGCCTCTACCTCCCCTAGGTTCTTTGGTTGCACCTTGAGAAGGTCCTCCTTGTTGTATTCTTTAGGGGCCATCTATAATCACACAAAGATCAATTGTTAGTAAGGTTATTAAAAAAGGTTCAATGATTTTATATCTTACTCATTTCCTTTAATAAATGTTGAATGCTTTACTTAGTGTGATTTTAGAATTAGAAATTTTTCAAGGACGTTGCCTAAAAGCTTAATGTCGAACCTGGTTTTGAGAAACGCTTGATAAAATGATGATAAAGAAAAGAATAGATTTGGCAATGAAGTACTTGGAGGGTATAAAATGATGTAGTGGTGTGCAACAAGTATAAATTACAAAATTCACACAAGTGGGTCCTCCCCAAAGCAGGTTCCAACCTATAATGCACTTGCGTAACCACACCTTAAAATGTCCATAGGCACTAGAAGGGTTAAATGTAATCTATACCAATGCAACAAAATACACATGTAGATACCACCATGATGAGGTATGAATTCAATGCTACATAAGACACGAGTCACAAATACATGAACAACAAGATGGAATCAATTGGAGAAGGGATTGCAGAGATTGGAACGTGAGGTAATTGACTCAGGGCACAACGAGTCTTGAGTGTAGGGCATGATTAATGTGTCATTAGCCTATCACTCCAAAATCAAGACCAAGTCCATTCCTCCGATCAGTGACATTGCATTGTTTCATCCAATGATGGACAACCATAAGAGCACTGTGATAACAAGGTGTATGATCACTTGGTGTTTTGTGCAAGGGAGGAGTGACTTGGAATTTCTTTGTAGCATACCTTTATTTTATTTTCTTTTTTTTGGCTACTTTGGCACACTTATTCTTATTTTTTTATTTATTATTGGGTGCCTTTAATACTCTTACTTCCATTTTTTGTTAGATCTACAAGGATCTTAGTACAACCAAGCTACATGATAGCACCTACAGATGTCACCAAAAAGAATCCACAACTTCCCTTGATGTCATACCTTGGTCATTCCCTCTTAGTCCATCATTTTTCACTCTGGGCATAATGAGCACAAAATTACTTTAAGTTTTAATGATGTCAAGAATATCATCGTACCCAAAGTAGAACCTCTTATTAATAGAATGGTTGGGTGGATTTGATGGGCTCACTGTTCAAATAATTAGTCACCTGAGACTTGATAGCATAGAA
>MNCI01030329.1:203659-224672 GCA_015680685.1 Gnetum montanum | reverse complement strand
GTAAAGAAATATTAACTAAGAAAACAATAAATAACAATGATAATTAAATAATTAAAACTAAGTGAATGCTACAATGATGAAGTAATCTCGAACTTTATTTCTGGTCATGTGCATGTCCAAGTATGTCACACTCGAATAAAGGTGTCGTACAATTACAAGCATCACACTGCAGGCATGCACTTGGGAAAATATTCTATCTTCTGCTGGAACAAACTACAAGAGCTTTGCTACAACTAACTAAAAAGGTACCTAGATGTGGCGAAGGGCCACTTATTTATAGGCTAAAATAGGCTCTGCATAGATGGGGCCACGTCGACGCATGGAGGGATGCGTCGATTGGGCCGCGTAGACGTGACCGTGTATATGGGGCCCCGTATACGCGGCCTAGTCAATGCATCGACTACTTAGTGCTTCATCACTAAGCATCCCATACCTAGTGCAGATGGATGGGGAAAATATCAAAATTACCTAAATCAACTACTTAGTAGGCATATTTTGAATCCTAGTACCTTCTCACAGCCTTCAATAGCCTACAATGACCTTAGAGTAAATTGATCTTCAATCCATAGCATGTTCCACATTAGTGAATCCTTCCTCCATGTTTCCTAGCTTGGAGCCAATGTGGAGACCTAGCGGGTATGGAAGAAAACCTAAGTTATGACCTAAAATAGCCAAATAACCTACTTTGGTGACCCCTAGATCCTATTGAAACCCTCTAGAGCATCCAACAATCTCAAAAGTAGTCAAAATGATACAAAAATATCATCCCTCTCTCATCCACACTAGAGCCATCATGTCCAATGTGGAAGAAAAGAGGGAGATTGTATGGAGCACATAGGAGGCACCAAACTACTAGATCTTAATACCAAGTATTGACTATTGATGTCAGCAACTGTGGAGGCCAACATGCATGGTTTATCAACTATTGAACTGGCCTAGATATGAATTTTTTGGTTCTTCCATGCTAGGGGATATCTATTCCATGCTTTCTAGCATGGAAACAAGGTGGATGGAGCTAAGAATATTAATGGGGATCCTAGATGCAAGAAAATAATGTCAAACTATCTAGTGCTAACACAAGAACCTTGATAGCCTTTTTAGAAGCTACTAGAATGCTAAAAATTGATAAAAATCAACCTGCTAAAGTCCTTCAATCCTACGGAGAACCTCCTCCATGTTGAGCATTCTAGTCATAGCATGGATGAAAGGAAAAAAGCTAAAACTATTGAATTTTACATACATTTTGACTTCTTGAAGTAACCCAACCCTTCCAAAAGCCACCAAACTTCCAAAAGTTACTTGAAATGATCAAAACCTATCCCCCTTAGGTTCTTCACATTGAGGAGGAACCCATTTATGTTAAGCATCCCATCCTTAGTGTGGATGGATAGGGGAAGCCTAAAAACCCATTCACAGCCCTCAAAATAACTAGATTTTGACCCTAGGCATTGATAGTCAACACTAGCGATCCTATGGACATACATGCATAGACAAAACTAGAAAAAACTAGTAGAAAGTAGGGTCCCTTGGTCCCTCCATGTTGAGGGCCCCTTCTTCCATGCTAGCCAGCATGAAAGTAAGGGAGAAACTTTAGAGGAACTCCAAAATAGCCCTTAGACACCCTAAACAAATGCTAGAAAGCCTTATGTGTGTTATAGGATCTTGTTTGTGCATCCTAGATCCCTCAGACTCACCAAAATCGATCATGAATAGTTAAAAATCATTTTCTCCCAATTTTTCATGCTAAGAATAAGAACCCCAATGTGGAAGAAAGGGGAGAACACCAAAAACCATCTACCAAACCTTGAAAAGGTGAAATTTTAACACTAGGTAGCAACAATCGATACCTTCAATCGGTATTAAATAAGGGGGTTTAACCTTTCTTGACCATTGTTTGACACCATATGACCATGGCCCACTATGGCTTTAAAATAGCATTATGGCTCACTAAGGCCTAAAACTAGCAAAACCATGACCTTTTTTGACCATTTGTAGCCTTATTTCTCATACTTCCCTTTTTTTAACCTTTGTTTGAGCCTTGTTGCAATTTGTTTGCTTGCTATTACCCTATTTATATTCTTGGATGACATTGTTTGCATTAGATTAGCAAGTATTTGCACAATTTTATTATTTTATAGTATTTTTTATTCATCTTTATCTAGGTGCCAATAAATATGCTTTTAGTTGACATGCAGGATCAAAGTATCAATACTAGGGAGTAGATTAGTCTACCTTTGACCCTAGGTGGACCGCACGGTGATGTGGAATGGTATATTGATTGCCTAGATCTTAAGCCTGAGAGTCTTGATGACCACGTATCCTCAATGGAAAAACCTCTAGAATGGCCTAAAAACCTAATCAAAACCCTTGACTTAGAGGTAGGTAACATAAATGAATACTTTTTAGTTGAGGTTCCTATCACAACACATAGTGGGAAGTAGAAAACCCTTAAACTAAGTTCCTCATTAGAACCTCAATAAGCTCAAGACATCACCAAGGTCCTAAAAGGTAACATTAAGGCATTTTCTTGGTCATATCAGGATATGCTAGTCCTAGACCCATGTTTAGTCTAGCAAAACATCATACTAGACCCTAGCATTAGACTAGTTAAGCAAAAGATGCATAAGATTTGATTTGATTTGGCCTTGGTAGTTAGTGATGAGATCTAAAAGCTCTAACAAGATGGTTTCATTAGGGCTATCCACTTCATAGAATGGGTGTTCCACATAGTGGAAGTGTTGTCACATAAGACCATTTATTAGAGTAGTAGTAAAATATGCTAGTTTGAAAAGAAAAATATTGAAGTTGGTCATGTTGGTGATATACAAGTTTTGGTTACTTATTAGCTTACAAAAGGGAAATTTTAATTATGCAGTATGGTAATGCATTACTTAGCCTAACATTTTCTTTTAAAGAGAATAATTAAAGGCTTAAAAAGGGGACTTTATCACAAAGGACAAGAGGAATCTGACATGTTTATATCATTATGTGTGAGAAGTTCAAAACTTCAAGAAACAAAGATCAAAATCTTTGATTAATTTATATAAAATATATCTATTGGTATTCCAATTTTTTAGTAGAATCTATCAAATGCATAGGAGCTAGTAGAGCTATAGAGTCAAGAAAAATTAACATTATGGTATTGAATTTTTTGAGTGGCAAATGCAAACTCTGTTGTGATTGGAAATCTAAGAAGAAAAGAAAAACATGAACTTTTGCTTATTGCATTTTAACACATTGAGAGAAAAGTTTGTATGAAAATATGAGAAAACCTAAATTCAGGCTCAAATTCAATCATAGTTGACATGGGAAAAGCTAGATAGCATGAGTCCAACTAGCTTTACTAAAGACTTTGCTAATGGCATAAACATGAAAGCATTACATACTAGAAATTATACAAAAAGAATTATCAAATTCTTGGGTAGTAGAAAAATTAGAATTTTTAAAAATATTTGTCAAATGTTTTTCCATGAATATCTACTAGGACTATCAAAGAAATTTTAAAAGGGTTGTTAAGGTCCTTTGTCATCACCTATGGGCTTTGAAGTAGTTCCATTAGCAAATGTAGTTTCTTGTAACAATAATAGTTGCAATGTAAAATTGGTGAGTACCTGCAAGCCAAAAATTCTTAGTGATGCACTAAGTTAACGTTAATATTGTCCTTGATGCAATGGTCTATATTCAATTAAAAATCTCAGTAACCATAGCTCCAAGCCTATTGGTAGAAATTAGAAAAGATAGAGAAATGAATTTCCATGATCACAACCTAAGCTTAAGATACACATAGATTACAACCATGATAGGTGTAGCTTCATCTTAGAGTAGGAGAAGAAGTAGTAGCTATAGTCCCGTTGGAGTCAACATGCATTCGCAAAGGTGTGATAGTAATTTGGGATGCAGCTAGCATAGAGTATCATATGGGTTTCTTCTTGATTAGGTCATGATTCAAGTAATTATATCCATAGTTGGACCCTCCAATAGATTGTTGTGCCTCATCGGCTCTAACCTCAATGGCATTTTCAGTCTCCTTGTGTGTAGTCCTACGAGAAAAAGTGGCGATAATGTTGATAACAAGAAGGTATGTGGCATGAGTGCATTAATCTTGCAATGATCGTTGCGTTAGCACAGTGCCTTATGAGCTAGTAGCAACAGTAATAACCTGAATTATAGGATCAGTAGGTAATGTGCATTGCCAATAGTTTTGGTGATTTTTATGACAAGGTCAATAATGAGTAGGCAGTGGTGGAATTTCACATAGTAGATGTGATGATAGGCATTGGTAACACGTGTTGCAGGAATAATGATTAAACGTTATTCGATGGATAAAATACCAAGCATGGGAATGTGTCAATCCTCAGATGAACTAACCAAGAAAGGTTGCATGCACAAGAAGCAAAGATTTAAAATTTTTTAAAAATGGTTATTTCTCATAATGCACATACATTTTATATATACGCTATAAAATATATTTATAAAGTTATCATTTTTAAAGAAAAATGGTTTAAAGGGAAATTATCAGACAAGACACTTACCAACCATGGCATATATCTCTCAAAAATATCCTAACTTCTATCGAAGTTATAACTTCCTAGGATCATTATAAATTAATCCCCCTAGATATTTGTAATACTCATAACATTTCATGATGTTTGTAGCCACCCAAAGCTACTATAAAAATATTTTGGAGGGATTTGAGGAAAAAGAATTTGGGGAAAAGACATTTGAAGAATTCATGTAAGATGGCTTGCTAAAGACATCAATTCAGATACTTTTTTTTAATCCTATGAGTTCATTTCTGCCCATTTTGTTTTAGTTACTTAGCTAATGGTTTAGATAGTATCATGCTTAGCATTTAATTTTTGGATTTATCTAGGTTACTTTTATAGCTCTATTTTTGCACAATATTAGACTCCTATTAAGATTTTCCATAGAATAGCTCATGTTGTTAGAAGCCTTAAGAGCAATTTAATAGTATTGTCTTAATGAAATTGCCTATTTTGAGCATAGAGGATCTAGGAAAATATTTGGTATTTTGATGGGACTAAAATAGATTCTTTATTTTAAAAAAAAATTTCACTTAGTATTTCAATTAAGAAATTATCAAATTTTCTAGAAGCTCTATTGAATGCAATCTTTGACAACTGTTAACTAGCCAAAATAGAGACTCATAAATTGTAGTTTACGTAGTAATTTTTGGTAGTATAAAAATATTTTCTTTATGAAATTTCTTGTTGAGATTGGAAATTTTAAACAATTTGAAGTTATTGAATTAAGAATAGCTTTAATGCAAAGTGTTTTCTCATGTCAATTTATCTTACTTAAATATTTGATGTTTCGCACAAATCTTCTTTCTGTTCTTTCTCTTTCCATGTCATTTGAATCTTGCTCTATTTCTAGTTTTCATGTGGAACTATCTCTATGAGGGAAATTAGAAGTAGATTGGTAGAACTATGCTTAAATGTTTTGGTAAAATTTTATTTATTTCAAGTAGGTATTTTAAGGACCATATAGACTAAGTGATCAAACAAAACATAAATCTCCAACAACTCACAATGTTTGACAAAGTTCGTTAAATCTTTTTTGTGATAGCCGATTATAGTTTCATACACAACCCAACCATTTCAAAATTCACAATAGCATACACAAATTCATGAATAGTTTGTTTTATAACCAGTAAGTTTATTTGGAGGTATCCAGGCCTTGGTGTTGCTAGAGACTAGCAAGCATCTAAATCCTATTTGAAGAACACCTTCAATATCATGATCCTGGTCATGAGACTATGAGGCATTCCACATTGGTAGTCACATCCCAAATGGTTGCCAATAGGTAGTCCCTAAGAAAAATGAGAATATCCATATTTCAATGGATTTTTGAGACCTAAATAAGGTAACCATAAAGAATGACTTTCCTTTGCCTAGTATTGATCGATAAATTGATACTATGGCTTGACATGCCTTATTCTCCTTTATGAAAGGGTTCTTGAGATACAATCAAATTAGAATCAAACTAGAGCACCAACTTACCAAGACCTTCATGACTTCTTGGGATACATTTTTCTATACTATGATGCCCTTTAGCCTTAAGAATGCAAGAACAACCTATCAACAAGTCATGACCTATATCTTCAATGATTACATGCTAGGTTTGCTCAATGATCATGTAGAAAATATAGCCATTAAGTCTAAAGTGGATAGTGACCTTTCTAATGACCTAGATCTTATGCTTAAATAATGCCTCAAGTATGAGATTAGGCTCAATCCTAAAAATATTTTTTATATAAATACTGGTAAGATGCTTGGCTTTGTAGTATTTGAAGCATGAATATGTATCAATCTTCATAAGGTTAAGGCCATATCCAAATTAGTAGCACCTATCAACATTAAGGAACTTCAGGGATTACAAGGTAGATTGCAATTTATTTGTAGGTTTATTGCTAGGCTTACAGATCAGTTACAACCCATGCAACACTTGCTTAAGAAAGGATTTCACTATGAGTAAATGACTCAATGTCAAGAAGTCTTTGAAAATGTTAAGCAAGAGTTAGTACAACTACATATAGTCTATCCTTTACGAGATGGTAAAAACATTTTACATCTACCTTGCTATCTATAACATGTTCATTGCCTCTCTACTCTATCAAAAATATGATGATGGAGTGGAGATGCCAATGTACTGCCTTAGCCATGCATTAGTTGCCCATGAGATCCAATACAATGAAGTAGAAAATTATTGTCTAGCACTAGTCTTCTCATTGAAAAAGTGAAGACACTACGTCTTCAAAATCCAAGTCAATGTCATTTGCAAAGAAAACATGCTTAGAGCCATAACAATCAACATTTACAAAAGTAGCCATATAGCTTGAGGGAAAGACATAACCGTGGAGTTTGACCTTTATTACATCTCTTAATCCTTAATGAAAGGTTAAGCTATAGTCGTACAAATCATAGTTTCATCTATTGATGACCAAGTAGTCATAGATCTTGAGTTTCCTAATGAACCCATTAACACTGATAGGCAAGTGCACAAGGGTTATGAGGTGGTCATGCACTTTGATAGAGCTTCAACTACACATGGGGCTAGTGTCACTGTTATCATAACATTTCCATCTAGTGAAATTTAAACCTTCACCTATCATTTTAAGTTTCCATCCAAAAACAACATAGTGGAGTATGAGGCTTTGATCAAAGGAATGATGGTACCTCATGACCTAGGAATTATATGCTTAATAATCAAAGGGGATGCACAAGTTGTGGTTAACTAAGTAACCAAGGTTTATGTATGTAAATCCAAAAACTTACAACCTTATATGACCTAGGAAAGCAATTGTTACAAAATTCGTGGATGTTGATATCTAGCACATACCTTGAACGAGAATGCCATAGGTGATGCAATTACACCATCAACCCTCAGTGTGATGCTAGATGTGTTTATTAAGTTTCCCATCTTAAGCATGGACTATGCTATTCTCATCACATAGAACACTGAAGATATCTTTGTGGCTATCATTCATACTTCTCCTACCATGGAATGGTACAGTAATATCAAATTTTACCCTATGCATGGTGAATCCTCAGAAGGCCTAGTTACGACTCAAAAGAATGTTGTATGCAAATGTTCAAAGTAGTGTGTCATCATAGGAGATAATACATTATGTCAATAGTCCTATGATGGCATATTACCAGAGTTCTTAGGTAAAACCAAAGCCAAAATAGTCCTAAAGGAGGTTCACAAGGGTGTTTGAGGAGGACATATAGGATCAAGATCTATGGTTGCTAAGATTAGATAGTTAGGCTACTACTAGTTCCATATGGAAAGTGACTTCATGTAGAAGGTTAAGTGATGTGACATGTGTCAATGGCATAGTAACCTGATACATGCATCACCAACTAAGCTACACACCACTTAGATTACTTGGTCATTTCAATGATGGGGGTTGGATATCATTGGGCCCATAATACCTAAGTATTCCATAAGGCACAGCTTCATCAGCATCGAAACTGATTACTTTACCAAGTGGGTTGTAGCTATTCCCCTAAGGAAGACTACATCCAATCAAGTCTACAAATTTATCCTGGATAACATTGTAGCCCATTTTGACATGCTCATGATCATAGTTACAAATAATGGATCACAATTTAGTAGTCATGAGATGAAATATTTCTATCATAACCTAGGCATTAAGCATTCTTTTTCCTCACATTATTACCCTTAATCCAATGAACAAGTAGAAGCTAGAAACAAAGCCATCATCAACTTGCTCAAGAAGATTCTTAAGAACAACAAGCACCAATGGCATGAGTGGCTTGTCCATGCACTTTGGGCCTATCACACAACTTACCACATAATAACTAGTGTAATATCTTAAGCCTAGTATATGATTCTGAATCAATTTTACCTCTTGAATTATAGGTGCCACCACTCCAAGTAGCCTTAACCAACTTCATTAATGATGAAAAGAATTAGAAGTTGTGGATAACAGCTTTAGACTCGGTGGAGAAGCAACTTATGTAAATGCTTGCTCATATCAAAGACTTTCATGAGAGGAAAAAATGGAAACACCACCATAACTTGACCAAGAGTAAGATCAAAGAAGGTGACCTAATCCTCAAATCCATACATGAGCATGTGGATAAAGTTTTAGCCAAATGGAAAGGGTCCTTTATTATCATCAAAGCCTATGGTAATGGAGCTTTTAGGATAGTCGACATGGATGGGATTAAGTTGGCCAATGTGACCAATCATTCCTATATAAAGCCATATTACATGAAACCGATAATCATCAACAAGAGATCCTACTTATAGTAGACTGCTAGGGCCTAAAACTAGTGACATGGCCTACTAGGGCCTAAAACTATTGATATAGCCTACCAAGGCCTAAAACTAGCAACATGGTTTACTATGATCTTAAATTGGCACCACAGCCTTCTAGGGCCTTAAACTAGTACCATGGCCCAACACAGCCCTAAATTGGCAACATTGGTGACCTAGGTAGCCTAGTTTTATCATTGTTTATGGCCTATATATGCATTTTACTACTATAACATGTTCCACTTGCTTGGTTTTCTTACCCTCTTAGAATTGTGTTTGTAGGATGAAGCCTAAAGCCACTACAAAGGTGCTACTCATTATGGTAGCAAGTCACCACATGATCTCGATGTATAATATTTAGTGAGTTTGTATTGCTATGTTAAGAGCACTTGCACCATTTCCCTCCCTTTGGCATCACTTCGTGATCCCAACCCCATAACCTTATCATGACCTTCTATACCTTGGAAAATAATGTTGACCTATGATCACCATTCATGCACTATAGTCATATGATATCTCTTCATCATGCTTCATCCTCAAGCATAGTTGAATGTAGTGTATTTCATTGAGTGGAAAATTACTAAGTCCATCTAATGTAAGGCATCTTGTTCAATGGAAAAACCAACAAGTCCATTGGATGTAACACAACTTGCTTAGTGGGAAAACTATGTTAAACTAGTCCTAGCAATTAGATCTAATGAAGGTCTCATCCCATAAAAAAAATAGGGAAGAAAACTACCAAGAAAATGAATGAACAAATGAAGCCTCAAAGTAAATGACCAAAATAACCTTGGAGTGAAGTGATTGGATCCTCAAATGCATTTGCCAAGTGACCAACACTTCAAAAATGTCAATTCCATGTCATAGCCATGATGTTAATACTTGGAATACATTTTTAACCTTCCTAAAAATTTTCCTATGACCTTATCACCATCTCATCATCATGGCCTTATCCCGTCATCAGAAGCAATCTTTGACATGGTTTGACATGACTGGATCAAGATTTGAGAGGGATTGCGAGTGTTGGACCTATAGCAATGTTTTGTATTCTTTGTTGATGCCTCTTGGGTCAATCCTCTAAATACCAATAAAGAAGAGCCAATGAAACACCACCAAATTTTCATGTTCTAGCCATTTTCATCATGTAGTCTTCACCCCATGAAACCCAAGGTAAAACTTCATTGTA
This sequence comes from Gnetum montanum, assembly GCA_015680685.1. NCBI lineage: Eukaryota > Viridiplantae > Streptophyta > Gnetopsida > Gnetales > Gnetaceae > Gnetum > Gnetum montanum. The sequence goes on along the minus strand of MNCI01030329.1, from coordinate 214,678 downwards.
AATGTGAAGATTTTAATCCATAAGAGGCAATCTCACATATTTCATACTTTTGGAGCTGAAAAATGCCTCATAAGTAATCAAAGACTCATTTTCCAAGTGAAAAAAGTTACATAGTATCTATATTTGAACTTGGGGGAATCAAAAATACCATTTGAAATGCCAAAAATGGAAGTTTGATGGGTTTTATGGGGGTATATTTTTTTCTATGCTAGAAACACCTACAGGGGGTAAATCTCACCAACCTCTAGTGTGGAAGGATGGGGGTTTTTTCCTCAGTAATGGAACATTCCCCCATAGCATGGAGATTGCATGCATAGTATGGAAACCTTTTCCCCTTATCATGGAAGTTTCCCCCTAGCATGGAGGCTCCACCCCCAATGTGGTAATTGTATGCCCCTAGTGTGGAAGCTACATGAGTAAAATATTTGCACTCTAATGACCTCAAAGATGACCAACTAATTCAAAAGGATAGAAAAAGGCTCAACGTTGAAGATCTACCTCTAGCGTAGAAGGTGCCTTTCCATTACTATTTATAGTAAACTAAATGACCATGGGGGTTTAGCACTTACTATATATGATAACCCCAAAAATTTGGGCACCCAATCTCACCTATACAAGATAGAAATTTTCAGCAATTTGTAGCTAATTTTTCAGCCAATTTGTAGTAATAATCATGACCTAAAACCTATAAAACTAAAATCACAACACCTCTTTTGGGTTCCATATTTTGGTATTTTCAAGTGCATAGTAATTTTGGCTTCCAAGAGCTCTTGCAACCTTTTAGAAATGTGTCCTCTTGAAGCCTCACAGCATGGAACCCTACAACCCTATTACCTCCTTTTCAACCCCCTTGAGACTTGTGAATTTTTGGTGTTAGTGCTGCATTTCTAGGACTCCCAACCCCTAGCATGGAGCAATCTGGCAATTAAATTTCTCACTTATCTCATCCCCCACTATTAACCCAAATTTTAGATCTAAAGTTGTAGTAAAGGAGGTTTGAAAGCATTAGGAGTGGCTTAGTACTTAGATCATGTAGTAGATCACATTGGCTTCAAAAAGCTCTAAAGGCCTACCCCATTGAGCCCTCCTTTGCTCTCTCATGGGTAGTTCACCTCTTGTACACATTTCAGAAACTCATTCTTTATTATTTTAATAAAGTTTTAAAGTTTCATTTTGTGCAGTTTACANTTTTGCTTACTATTTACAATTTCCATGTACCAAAAATGTGGTGGAGTATGAAGGATTAATTAGAGGAATGATGGTAGCTCATAGCCAAGGAATCATAAATACCTAATGATAAAATATAATTTGCTACTTGTGGTTAACCAAGTATCTAAGGTTTATGCATGTAAAGCTAAACATTTACAACTCTACTATGACCTAGCTAAGAAACTAATGCAACAATTTATAGATATTTACATTCAACATATACCTAGAACCAAGAATACCTTAGCTAATGCCATCGCAACCTTAGCCATAAGTGTGATGCTAGTTGTGTTTAGCAATTTATCTTATTTAATGGAAAACTATGCTCTTGCCATCATGCAGAACACTGAAGGCACCTCCATAGCTACTATTGACACCATCCTTTAAAAGAAGTGGTATGACAATATCAAATGTTTTCTAATGCATGATGAATCTTCATAGAACCTGACTACTTCTCAAAAGGATTTTGTACATAAAATATCTAAGCAAAATGTCATTGTAGCCAATAAAAAATTTTGCCAAAGATCCTATGATGGTATATTGCTAGTGTGCTTGAGCAACACCAAAGGTTACAGAGTTCTTAAGCAAGTCCACAAGGGTATATGTGGAGGACATATAGGACCTAGAGCCATGGCTATAAATATTAGATGATTAGGATACTATTAAATTTATATTGAAATGAACTACCTGTAGAAGGCTAAAACTTATGAAACCTATCAATGACACAACAAGTTAATACACATGCCACAAACGAAGTTACATGCTACTTAGATAATTTGGCCATTTCAACAATGGAAAATTTACAGCATTGGACTCATAATTCCTATGTTCTCTATGGGGCATAGCTTTATCATAACCATAACTAAATATTTTACAAAGTGGGTTGAAGCTATTTCTCTAAGGAAGGTAACATCTCAAAAACTTTGTAAATTCATACTAGATAACATAGTAGCCCATTTTAGCATACCATTAACTATAGTTATAGATAATGGACCTCAGTTTACTAGTTAAGATATGCAAGCCTTTTATCAACAACTAAGCATTAAGAATTTGTTTTCATCACCATAGTATTTTCAAGCCAATGGATAAGATGAAGCTAGTAACAAGGTCATTATAAAATTCTCAAACAGATGCTAAACAATGATAGATGAAAGTGGCATGAGTAGCTTGTCCATGCCTTTTGGACCTATAGGACTACCTTTCAAACTGCAATTGGTCTCACCCCGTATAGCCTTATTTATGAATTTGAAGCTATTTTTCCTCTTTAATTATATGTTTCATCACCAAGAGTAGCTCTATTTTACATCTTCAATGATGAGTAGAATAAGGAGTTACATACCATTGATGTTGATTTGGTGGAAGGGTGGCAAATACAAACACTAGCTCACATTGAGTGGTACCACGAGAGGTAGAAGAAACAACATCATCACATCAATGATCTTTACAATGTACAACAAGTGAGCCTACATGACCTCCATCTCTCTATGTGTGTGTGTGTTTTTGTGTTTAATTATCATGAGAAATGAATTGCAAAATTTGTAAAATCTATGATGCAAGACACAGATCTCTCAATGTTGTACCGATAACAACCTCTAATGCTCTATAGTTTAATAGTTATATTGCATAGCATTATACAATGTATTATAATAACATGTATTATTTGTCTTATTTTCTTATTCTCTTAGAGTTATGCTTGTAGGATGAAGTTTGAAAGTCATCACAAAGATGCAACTCATTGCAACAAGAAGTTACCACATGACCTTGATACACAAGATTTCGTTAGCTTATCCTACCATGTCCAAATTTCTTATCCCATATCACTTCTATTAGCCCTCTTGAGCCATAATCCCATATCTAGATTGTAATCATTCTTACACTAAATAACAATGATGACCTATATTTGATATTCATGTGTTATGGCCATGTGACATCCCCTTCATCATTCTTTACTATCAAGTTGATTAAATGTAACACATCTCATACAATAAGAAAACCAAACTAAGTTTGTCCTTCATAATGAAACCCAATGAAGGTTTCACCCCTAAAAAAAATATTTTGAAAAATGGAAAGCAAGTTTCCAAAGAATCTAAGAGGTCAATGAAGCCCAAAAGTTAGATCGATGGCTTAAAATAAGCAAAGGGAGGATCCTGATAGCTAACAAAGCCATGGAGTAGAGTGTTGGTCCCACAAAAACATTACTGAGTGATAGGTGCTTCAAAGCACGAAGTGTGAAGATCACATTGATCATCAAGCATGTCACTGCCATATTGTAATCATGATGTAAATATTTAAAACTCTTTGTTAACCCTTGTGACTATTCCCCAATAACGAATATGACCTTATCTCATCTTAAACCTATATTGTTCATCATAATATTATCTCATCATCAAATTCATTGTCTGGCATGGTTTGATAGCTATAGAATCAAGCGTGGAGAGGAAACATCAATGATGTAACTACGGTGATATTTTGCATTCTTTGTTGATATCTCTCAGGTCATTCCTCAAAACGTCAATAAAGAGGAACCAATGAAACACCACAAAGAAAATCCATGTTGAAGCCCATGATCAAAGTCACCTGTAATTTGATGGAAAATAATGGCTAGCATAATTGTCTTATTTTTCCCAACACTTGGCATTACAACCTTAACCACTAGAATTTGAGGTAGAATCTTTATTGTAAAGTGTGAAATTTGCAGTTCATAGGCTACCGTCTCATACATCTTAGCTTATGAAAGCTAAAAAATGTTTCATAAGTTGTGAATGTCTTATCTTCTAGGTAGAAACAGTTGTATTTTGCATGTATCTAGGCTTGGAAAGGTTGAAAATTCCTTACAAATAACTAGATTTGACATTTGTTTAGCTTATACATTGGCTATGGTAGTTTTTACAATGGGGCCACTTGTAGCTAGTGTATAAAATTTGGGCTTCATTTTTTATGCTAGGATCCCTATAGCAAGAATATAAAATTTGGGCTTTAGTTTTTATGCTAGGAACACCTATAGCTAGCATATAAAATTTGGGCTTTGAATTTTTACACTCATTACCAATGAAGCTAGCATACAAAGTAAGAAAATTTTCAAATTTCATAAATATGCTACCAAGGAATGACTTTCAAACATCATAAATTTGCAACATTTTATTAGCAATCATGGACAATATATATAGCAACAAATTAGTCACCAAATAATCTATTTAAACCAAAGTTGACTACATTTAGAGGACATTTTGGCAATTTGGATTCAGGATGGATAAGGAGACATTTCGAGTAGTGTATATTCATCAAAATCCCATAACCATCCTTCCATATATAGCATAAATCTAGTGATGGAGAAACTAGTGACAGGCTTCAGGAGTAGAAACTTGGAATTACTGAAGAAAAAATTTAACTATAGAGCATAGTTTGTTGGCTAGATTAGGCTCCAAGCATCCTCCATTTGGATCTTTATGCATTCAAAGCATCCAAATTTGTACTTATTTGAACTTTGTTCTTGTGAAAAATTTTATTATTTTCATAAAGTGTAAGGATCATAGAACTTAGAAAGGGGGATGAATAAGTTCCCAAAGTCAAAAATTGCAACCATAAAAATCACATCCAAAATTATGTGGTTTGGCAACTTGGGCACTCCATACTTGGAGGATAGATCGCTTGCACACTTTTGGACTTCATTTCTCTCAAGCTATGGTTTGAAGAGTACCACACCTTGTAAACATCTAAGCTTCACTCTAGAGTGACTTGTCATTGCAAATCCACTCAACCTTGTAAGATCCCAACAAGCTTAGAATATGATTTCTAGAATTCCACAACATTTACAACTTAAGCTTCACTATAAATTATTGTGATGTTGCACCAACTAATCAATCACACAAGATCTTGACAAGCTCAACGATGATGCCTTCTCATAAGTAGTACATCAAACCCCAATAGGACAAAAAAATAGGAACAAAAATTACAAGGAGAGGATGCAACTAGTTTACTAGTTCTTATACTTTGAGGTACAACACAATTTATCACTTACAATAGTACAATAGATAGTACAATGAAGTACACAAATATAATAGAATAATATTCACAATGATTACTTGATGTTGATACTTTCTTGCACACAGAACTTGCAAATTTCTCAAGAGAATGAAATCTTCTTATAGTCTTGATGTTTCCAAAATGACCTTGGAATTCATACAATGGCTATTTAACAACTAGGGGAGACATCTTCTTCAGGATTGGTGTGGATTGCTGAACTTAGAAGGGGTGGGGGGATGAATAAGTTTTTCAAATTTAAATTATTTGGACAAGGCACACACACCAACTTTAACGTGGTTCCCTAACTTGGGTAGTCCATACTCGAAGGGTAGATTGCAAGCACACCTCCAATATTTGATTCTTCTAAAATGTGGTTTGAAGGGTCCACACCTTGTATAATATTCAAGCCTTGATCCAAAGTGTTATGATGCTACACCAACCACTCAAACCTAAAAGGTCTTGTTAGGCTTGTAATATGGTTTTGAAGCTTCCACAACCTTTATAATCTTGAGCTTTTCTTAGGAGTGTTGTGCCACAACAACAACCACTTAATCTCGTAGGATCCTGACAAGCTTAATTAAGATGCCTTCCTACAAGAAGCACATCAACCATGTAGGGTTCAAGGGAGAACAACAATTATAAGGGATGAATGCAACTCATTTTATTTGCACCTTGAGATACAACACATTTTATAGTGGATGAATGATAATACAATGAAGAGCAACAATGATTACAATGATTGAAAAATGATTAGACAATGATTATACAAGAGCTTGCACATTTTCCAATGCATATGATGTCTTCTTATAGCTACCATGTTTTCAAATCCATTTTGGGACATGTGCAATGACTAGCCAATACTAATTAACAATCATGGAACATGTCTTCTTCATGCCTAAGATGTCTTTGTACATTTTCCCTCTATTCTGGGAAACTGTCTTTGTCTAGGGAAAGATGTCTTTTCAAAACTAGACTTCTTGCCTCCTTTTTGGAAAGACATTTTTTTTAGGGAAAGATTTCTTTGTCTAATGAAATATGTTTGCTATTTTGTAGAGACATCATCACCTATGCTACCTATTAGAAAGATGTCTTTGGTATGGGAAAGATGCCTCTTCTACATGGGCCAAAAATGAAATTGTTTGTTTTGATGGTGGGAGCCTTTGGATGCCTCCAAATAAGTCCCCATAGACTTTATAACCTCCTAGACTCATAAAAATGAGTTATAAATACCCTAAAACATGCTAAAACATCTAGGAATCATCCTTAACAAAATTAGAAACATTTTTTTTTTGAATTCCTATTCATCCATGCTTCCTTGAGTTCTTGTGATTCTAAATTTGCTTGTTAGTCATTATTTCCTTTTCTCTTGCTCCTATAAATCTAACAACCACCTAAAAATAATTGTACTTAATTTTCCTTAATGTTTTGACATATCAAAAGATCAACACTCTTGCACTTTTTGGTAATGTCCAAAACTTAAGAAAATGGGTTAGTCTTTATCAAAATATCATAATACATAGGCTACTTCTTCCCCTTTTTGGACATGACCAAAAAGGATGATGCATATGAATTTGTCTCTTAAAGATATATCATTTTAGAACATCACATAAATATATTCCCTTATATGAACAACACCCAAAAGTATCTAAAAACCTACAAAAATGTTTCATGATATAAATATGCATGACATAAAGCCATTTTGCAAGAGAACCAATTGAAGAGTAGACATATCATTGATTTCATAGGGTTGATGAAGTGAAAATAGTTTTTATAAAGAGAAGTCCTTCATTTATTCACATAAAGAATCATATATGATCTAAGCCTTTCAGTAACCTATCTACTATGTTTCTAGAATCATCCAACATTCTTTTGAAAAGATCAACAATCCGATAGCAAGTTCATGGCAAGAGATTATGTAAAATACATATTTAAATTTTAAGTTAAAGCAAAACATCTAATCATGTTGAATATATCAAAAGATCAAAAAACAACCAATCAACCATTTATCTAAAAGAATATTCATAAACTAATATATGATAATCATGTTAAAGGCAAGAGAAATAGCATATGGATATACTTCATATCTTACCAAAAGAAATCATGAACACTTGTTCTAGTACATTTCAATTCTTATTTGCAATAAGGGCCTTAGGTACTTAAAAGATATATTCTCCATGCACAAAAGGTTAGACAAAATATAGAGCTCACAGGTAAGTTTATATAACATATAAACATTAGGAGCTTTCACAATAAAATTTCATCTTTAGACAAGGAGTTAATAAATGTCTTTTTTTACAACATTACTAGATGAATATGCTCTTCCTTGCTCATTTTCAGCTGAGGGTAGTTGAAATATGAAGTTTTGCTACATAAGTGCATTTTGGTAAAAGCCTCAAGTGACTCCCCCTACACAAGTGGCCTCTTGGATTAGGTACAAGATCCCCCTACATATATGGTCCATTTTTTGAGACATCTAGTTTCTTTGATCATAAGGCATATATTGTAGATAGATTGGTATTTCCCCTTGAATCATTTAGGATCTTCATACTGCATAAAAAGTATAAGAGCAAGTATGGAGACTAAGGCCTCTCATTAGTTATGGAAAAAAAAATCAAAAATCATCAAAAAATAGATATAAATATTACACACAATTTAGAATTACATAAGGGACTAGGAGAGGTCTCCATAAATATGGAGAGACATAACAAGTTTGGAGACTTTTGAAAGAAAGACCTTAAGATAGCAAATAATTCCTATTAAAATGATTTTCTCAAAAGATACATGAATTATATTAAAGGTACCAAATCCAATGCTTAAATATTACACATCAAAAATCTTTCAAAAGAAATTAAATAACAATGTTAAATCACAAGACATTTAAGCAACATTGAATGTCCAAGAAATACATTAGAGGCCTTGAAACACTTGTAATCAATATATATTCCACTGGATAATCAAAATATTTTTCAATAAAAACTTTTAAAAGTTTACAAATACCATAAGCTTTCATTCAATTATAAGATTAATCACATTATGCTCAAGCATTCATAAAAGACATCATAATCAATTACTCTAATAGTACCAAATATCTTCTCTTGTAAGTGCGTATCTTAATATTTGTAGATTATTGGAGCTAAAATTCCAGAGCTAGAAACAAAGTAAGTACATATCAACACAATTCAGACTTTTCAAATTAAATATTGATACAAAATTTAACAAGAAAGAAGATAGAAACTTACATTGACTTACCTTGCTTGTAATTGAGAATTAAGATGCCTAGACTACTAGATAATGAGATTCCTCTTTTGAGGTTTTTCTTCTTACATAGACTTCTTTAATTTTCAATTCTTTGCTCCTTTTTACAAATTATCTAGATAGGGTCTTCTCATTCTTAGGTTCCTTCCTCTTGGTTCTTCAAGTTTTTTGAAATCCCTCATTCTTTTAAGTTGTCCAATCTTTCTTGATCCTCTTTGATTTATTTGTCTATCCTTTTTACCTTGTGAAAAATCCTTTCTAGCCATATTTAGATAAGACCAAGGAATCCTATGATATGGCCAAGTGCTCATCTAATAATATTTTAAGTTGCAGTTCCATTACTTATGCCAAAATTTATGACAATAATAACATCTTACTTTCCTATAGTAGTTAAAGTGATCATACCTAGGAGCTACTCTTGTTTGATATGTAGTGCTCGTTGATTATTCACTCTTTGGAGTAGGCTTAGGTTGAGATGGAGTTGGTGTAGATTCTTTTTCTTGTGTACAAAATCCCAGCCAATTCATATCATGTGGACTTCTTCCTTATCCTAGAACCATTTGAAGAGCCTCCTTTCCTTTGACCAACCTCTCATTTATAAGTTTAGCATATGCTAGTTCTTTCTTAACCTACTCATTAAACTTGGTGAGTTTTTCATTATTAGCCCTAAGGTTTGAGATTTTTTATGTGAGGTCTAAAATCCTTAATTTTAATGAAGATATGGCTTGATCTTTTCCTTCTTGTTGTTTTTTCAAAAGACTTTGATATCAGCATTAAAAGCCTTTATCTTCATCTTTAGATTCATGATTCGAGGTGCCAAACAGATGAGATGTGAATCTTTTGCAAGATCCTTCATCTCTCTTTGATCTTCATCATTTCAACTAGTGTAGATATTTTTTGTCCTTTTCATCTCTTTATCACTTCTATTCTTTACCTTTAACCTATCATTACTAGGATATTTGGAGACCACATGACCTCTTCCACCACATACAAAGCATTCAATTGAAGATGAATCAAAATTAGAACTTGAAAAATCTTTACCTCTTTCCTTACCTTCAAAGATATTACTCATTTGCTAAATCACATTGATTAGTTTTTGAATCTCAATCTTAAGGTTTTAGTTCTCATTCTTGGGATAAAAACATTCATCATTAGGAACTTTAATTTTTATTTCCTTGGCATGTAAAGCATTTTTTATCTCAATGCATAAATTTTGAAAAGAAAGAACTTCATGGCAAAATATCCCATATCTTTCTTCAAAGGAAATATCATTCAGATCATTATGAGTTTTATCAACTCTACAAGTATAATTTCCTTTATTTATGAACATAAGGAAGGGGATGAGAGACTTCCCTTTATAGAAGCTGTGATATAGGAATTGAGCATAGCAATTGATGAAGCATCTCTAGATGTGTCTAATGTTGATTTCTCCTTTAACATTCACTCTTGAAAATTGATGTAGAGTGTAAGAATACTAAGCTCTGATACGGTTTTTGGATTGTTGAACTTAGAAGGGGGTGATGAATAAGTTTCTCAAATTTAAATTCCTTAGACAAGGCACACACACCAACTTTAACATGGTTCCCCAACTTGGGTATTTCACACTTAGAGGATAGATCACAAGCACACCTTCAAATTTTGTTTCTTCTAAAGTATGGTTTGAAGGGTCCACACCTTGTACAATCTTCAAGCCCCACTCCAAAGTGTTATGACATTACACCAACCACTTAACCTTGAAAGGTCGCATCAGGCTTGGAATGTGGTTTTGAGGTTTCCATAACATTTATAATCTTGTGATTTTCTTAGGAGTGTTGTGCCACAACAACAATCATTGAATGTCATAGGATCTCAACAAGCTCAATCGAGATACCTTCCTGTAAGAAGCACATCAACCGTGTAGGGATCAAGAGAGAACAATAATTACAAGGGATGAATGCAACTTAGTTTTTTGATCCTTGTACTTTGAGGTACAACAAACTTTGAAATTGACAAATGATAATACAATTTAAAGAAACAATGATTAACAAATGATTAGACAATGATTATACAAGAGCTTGCGTATTTCCCAATGTATATGAGATCTTCTAATAGATACCATGTTTCCAAATCCATATTAGAACTCGTGCAATGACTAGCCAATGGTAACTAATGATCATGAAGATGTCTTCTTCATGCTTAAGATGTCTTTCTACATCTACCCTCTTTTCTAGAAAGATGTCTTTCTAAAACTGGTCTTCGTGCCTTCTTTCTAGGAAGATATCTTTGTTTGGTGAAAGATGTCTTTCTAAAACTGACTTGCATTCTATGAAGATGTATTTGTTGATGAAATATGTCTACTATTTTTTAGAGACATCTTTTCCTATGCTACCTATTATAAAGACATCTTTGGTATGTGAAAGACGTTTGTTCTAAAGGACCAGAAATGAAACTACTTGTTTTGATGCTAGGAGCCTCTGGATGCCTCCAAACAAGTCCCCATAGATCTTATAAACCCCTAGACTCATCAAAATATGCTAGAAACACTTCAAAACATCC
>MNCI01030329.1:184106-195933 GCA_015680685.1 Gnetum montanum | reverse complement strand
TGAAAGAGAATATAAAGAATTATTAATGGCTAATTGTGAACCTAGTTTAAGGTCTTGGTAGACCATGGCCTTGCTAATTTAAGGTCTTTGTAGACTATGAACCTAGTTTAAAGTCCTAGTAGACCATGCTATGCTAGTTTATAGTCCTAGCGGACACATTATGCCAATTTAATGTTGTTACCCAAGGATGAATGCTATGCTAGTTTAACATCGTAGTGGATGGATGTTGTGCTAGTTTAGTGTTGTAGCAAATGAGCTGCTGTGCTAGTTTAGCATCGTAGTGAATGAGCTACTATGCCAATTTAGCATCATAGTGGACAAGTCCTGTGCTAGTTTAGCATCATAGTGGATGTACTATGCTAGTTTAATGTCATAGTAGATGAGTTGTGCTATGTCAGTTTAGCATCATAGTGGATGAATGCTTACTTTGTTGGATTGATGTGTGGTGTTGCATGTTAGATATAGTATGGATTCAAGTATGAGATTGAATGCTCCATTGTCGTAGGCCTTGGTAACCAAGAAAGGCCCTTCCTAGTTAGCTAATAATTTATTTATGGGTTTGTGAACAACCTTGAGAACTAGGTCCCCTTTCCTGATTCGACACTGATGTTGGTTATCATAGTGCTTTTTCCATTGCTTTTCTTAGTACCATTCAATAAGATCAAGAATTTTCATGCACTCCTCCTCTATTAAGTCAAGGTCTATGATCCTTAACTCATTGTTCTAACCTTCATCAATGAAGTCTTAGAGGATTACCTAGAGTGATGGAACTTTCAATTCAAGCAGCAATATTGCTTTAGTCTCATAAATGAGGCTATAAGGCATAACTATTGTTGTTTAATGCATTATGTGGTAGGCCCAAAGTATGTATACTAGTTGTTCATGCCATCATCATTTGTTTTTTCTTAGCATTTTCTTGAAAAGGTTGATGATGATCTTGTTAGTGGCCTCTACTTGGCCATTTGCCCAAGGGTAGTATGGTGACGAGAAAGAATGCTTGATGCCAAAGTTTTCACAAAAGGCTTTAGTTTTGGCAGTGCTAAACTACGGCCCATTATCCATTACTATGACCATGGGTAAGCCAAAACATGTTACTATGTTATCTAACATGAATTTGAAAACTTGCTACAATGTCATCTTTCTAAGGGGAATAGCCTCAACCCATTTGGTGAAATACTCAGTTGCAATTATTATGAAGTTATGCCCTAGGAAAGACTTAGCCATTATGGGTCTAATCATGTCCAAGCCCCAACATTGGAATGGCCATGTGATTTTCATTGTATTCAATTCAATTCATGGCACATGCATTAAGTTATCATGCCATTGACAAATGTGACATTTTTTGACCTTTGAGACACAATCGCTCTCCATGTAAGGCCAATAATAGCCGAGCCATCTAATTTTTGTTGCCATTATCCTAGGTGCTATGTGACCTCCTCATAGTCTCTCGTGAACTTGTTCAACAATCATTTGTGCTTCACTATTACTTATGTAGGTTAGCACTATGCCATCATAGGATCTATGACATAACATGTTATCACCTATGATGATGTACTGTTGTGAACATTTATGTACTACATCTTTTTGGGTAGTATTCAAAAGTTGTGGAGGCTCACCTTGTAGAAGGTATGCCTTAATGTTGTTATACCACTCTCCTATGTGGGTTGTGCTTATCTAGATATGGATGCAACATCAATGATTTGGGTGATAGGCATAGTGCAATTTTCCACCAAGGTAGGCAATGCATGCAACATGTTAGGTGGCTAACATTGCTAGTACATTGGCAATGACATTTTCATTTCAAGGGATATGTTGGACATCAGTAGTTGCAAAGTGTTGAAGTAGATGCTTTGCTAGGTCACAGTAACCTTGTAGATGTTGTGCCTTACAGGCGTAAACCTCTATCACTTTTTTGACCACTAGTTGTGAGTCATCTTGGATTACTATGTGTTGGATCCCTAGTTCACATGTTACAAGGATACCTCAAAGAAGGCCTTTGTACTTTGCCACATTGTTAGTGCAAGGAAATGCAAAATGATATTCAAAGGATTGGATCTTCCTAGAGGGAAATGTCATGATGGTAGTGGTGCTACCCCCTTGAGAGGTTGAAGCTTCATCAAAATGCATGAGTGCCTCATAGTTATTGAGCACTTGGTTAACACTACTAATGTGCTCATCTGGGAAATCAGGATCTATACTAGCTTGATCATCAACTTGTGAAATTGTAAGTTATGTGGCTATATCTTAACCTTTTCTTAAGGCTTGCACAATGTAATGTAGGTCAAACTCTGCTATTATTACTTTCCACTGTACAATGTGACTACCTTCATAGATATTTGTTGTTATGGCTTGAAGTACGTTGTTTTTGCAAATGATATTAACTTAACTATAGAAGAGGTAATGCCTCCACTTGTTGAGTGGGAAGCCTAGGGTGAGGCAGTGCTTTTCCACATTGTTGTATTACAAAACTGAGCATCTAGCTTGTTCCAATGCCAAAAACACACTTCTTGGTGTTTAACCTAATCTCATATCTCAGGCAATATTTAAGCACTAAGTCTACATCATTTATGTGGTTGTGGGACTCTTTGGACTTAAATATAATGTCATTGACATAGTCATCTAAAAAACTTAGCATGACATTGCTAAAAATATATGTCATCACACATTGATACATTGTCCCTACATTCTTTAGTCTAAAAGACATCATGGTATAGCAAAACTTATGCCAATGGGTCATGAAGGTTATATTGAGTTGATGCTTAAGGTTGATCCTAATTTAGTTGTAGCCCAAGAACCCATCCATGAAGGGCAACAAGGTGTGTTTGACCATGGTATCGATCAACTGATCGATATTGGGTAATGGAAAGTCATCCTTGATGGTTTCCTTGTTTAGGTCCCAAAAGTTTATGCAAATGTGTATACTTCCATTTTTCTTAGGCACAACTATAATGTTGAAGACCTAGTATACATAGTCAACAACCTAGATGAAACCAACTTTGTAAATATTGATGATCTCATCATAGACTGCCAATGCCACCTTAGGCCTAACCTTGCATGCTTTCTACTTAACTCATTTAATGTAAGGTTCCAGGATGATATTGTGCTAGACTATCCAAGAATCTAGGCTTGGAATGTCTTTGTATGACCATGAAAAGGCTTTGATGTTATCATCAAGCACTCTAGCAATGTCTTGGACATGCTCAGGCTCTGGCAAGAAACTTAGCTTCAATGTTCTCACCTCACTGTTATGTGTTGTCATACGGATCTCGACAAGGGTATCCTCTATTACATCCCTTGCCTCTAAGTCAATATCCTTAACTAAATGGTTGAGCCAATATAGTGGTGCTTCTATAGAGGCTATGTATTTGACATAGGTTGTAGGCTCAAGGTCAAGATGATGAGGGTTAATACATTTCTTAATGTTGCCTTGAGGCCTCATGAGGACTAGAGGTGAGAGCTTGGGCATAGCCATGTTTTGTTACTACAAAATCAACTAGAAAAATGTCAAGTGGAACCTATTTCACAAAGTCAATATGAATAAATGAAAAAAATAATGCAGTGAAGTTTGCCAAAGTATGCATGCAAGCTGCTATGGGAGGTAAACATGTTTGCACTAGTTTTAGGCCTCAGCAGGTTGTGTGCATATCAGTTTTAGGTCTTAGAAGACCATGAACATGTCAAACATGTCATTCCATGGAGGGTTGATCATGCTCAAGGAATGGAGTTGACTCAGGCATTTGTAGGGCAGTGAAAATAATTATGATTTTGGGCTAACTATAGTTGACTGGGTCTTTAGTGTGGAGCATAGTCCCAGGTTGGTGGATCATTAAATGATCCCAGGAGGGTATATAGATACATTTTCACTATGGTGAGTTGTCATGTTCTTGCTTTCAACCATGATGTCTAGTGCGTAGTCTTGCCATTGCTATTGCGTTGTTACTAGTGAAGAGCATAGTTGGGGAGAATGATGCATTGGAGTGGACACCCGCACCTAGGACTAGTGAATGTTACCAAGGGGAAGAGAGCATTGGGCTACCCACCATAGGTATGCATGGAGGAGAGGAGGCCATCAACATCAGCCAAGTACACCAACTATGCTCTCCCCTATTTTTGCTAATTTTTTTATTTTTATTATCCTTGGCAAGGGCTTAAGAGCATAGTCTCTTGTGCACCTTGGCATGGTAGTGGCCACCATTGCCATGCTCCATTTTAGCATAGCATGATGGTAGGAAGGCTATGATGGTGAGGAGGGATTGGTCTAATTTTGCTATGAGTGGGATCAGGGAGGATGGTGCATTAAATTTTATAGTATGACCACAGAGATAATGGTTGCTGCTATGTGATGCAGTGTGACCGTAGGTGTCACACTTGGGGTTTTGAGGTTGTAGGTTTTGGGCACTTTGCATTGCTATGAATATTGTTGCATTGTATCTCCTTATTTTCCATGGCTACAAGGTCAAGATAATAAGGGTTTCCTTTTAGAGGTTTTGGGGCATGCATGTGCTATGGGTTGGGCTCCCACAAGCCTCACTCTACAATGTGGCTATAGGGGACACCAAGGTTCTAGTAGTGGCTAGGGAATGATCTACAATGGAGGCAAAGGGAAAGAAAGGGATCTATCCTTGAATTTTTTTTAAAGTTTTTTTTGAAGGATTAGGGCAATGGCAGTGAAGGAGAGAGAGAGGGTAGGGCTCAGTAGGCATGATGGGCATGTGGACATGGTGGTGTAGTGGCACGACACATGACAAGGAAATGGCATAGCACATGGTAGGATGATGGGTCAATGGCATGTGGAGACTACACTCTCCACTATCATAGCCAAAACTACACTACCCACATCTTGAAAGTGTTGTTGCCATCAAACTGTTTGTCAAAATGCTTTCTTAGCTAAGTGTTTGTGGAAATGTGTCTACCAAAATATGCATTTTTTGGGACCACACTCTATGTTTTAGAGCATAGTTAGGGTGGTCCTAGAGTTAGAATATTTTTTCCATTTTTTGTTTGGACTACACTCTCTATGAAGGCAGCCCGAAGTTAGAAAACTTTTTGTAATTTTTTGAACTATGATCTCCATGGAGGTAGTCTGGAGTTAGAAACATTTTGCAGAAATTTTTTGTTAACTATGCTTAATGTTAAACCTAAAAAATGTAGCACTAAGCCTCTGAAATTGTGCTATATCCCAATGAGTACCAAGCACATCAAATGAGTTAGTTGATGTCCTATACCCATGGGGCCCCAAAGTGCATTACCAATATTAGGATTTTTTTCTTTGTTAGTCCATGTTACATCATGCTAATTTTACTAACTTATCCTAATAATTTAATGCCAAAACTTGCATCTGTGTATGTATACTAATGTTTTTCATGTTACTTGGATGTTGTAGGGTGATATTAAAGCATTTTCTAATCATAGTTAAGCTTGTGGGCATCCTATGCTACATGAGCAAATCTATTCCTAACACACTTGCACTAGATATGCAGGTGGGTCATTAGGTAGTGTGGTTTTGACCAGGGACTTGTGAGTTCCTAGAATACCTACTACATCAGTTTAGTGTGATCATGTGGTCACACTTGATGGTGGAGGCTTCTAGTGCTATCACTGAGATGTTGCTACTTGGGGGTAACTACGGCATTTTGAAATTCATC
Organism: Gnetum montanum; assembly: GCA_015680685.1. Classification (NCBI taxonomy): domain Eukaryota; kingdom Viridiplantae; phylum Streptophyta; class Gnetopsida; order Gnetales; family Gnetaceae; genus Gnetum; species Gnetum montanum. The sequence continues at coordinate 190,288 of MNCI01030329.1, read as the reverse complement.
TCAAACAAGCTCTCTGCTACCATTGATGGGATAGGTGATTTAGGTAGAGGTCTTAGGAGCACCTGGTAGCTATCTAGGATATGATGCATGACAAGGTTTGCTTGTTACAATAATAGAAACACCAATTTATTGCATTGCGAGTGCATACCCTATTCTAGAACCCATCTAGAACTATCTACTACACTAAAGAGTAAGTGCTTTCATGGTTCTCACAGTGTTTTTTTATTGCTAGCTCATGTTAAATTATTAATGAACCATGATTAATGCTAGGTTTAAAGTTGACAAGGAGGGCCTACATGATGAGGTGGACACTCTAGCCTTGACCTACATTGCCTTGGAGGTGTTCTCATCTAGCACGAATTTTTAGATAGTTGTGATTAAGCAAGTGGGGCCTGATCTAGAGGCCTACCCTACCTAATACTCGAAGGCACATGAGCGATGTAGGATCCACAACTAGTTGGATGATGGTTGGGCTATTGGTGAGATTAACACTACGGATTAACTTTAGCAAGGAGGATTGGACACAACTTTTTGAGGTCAAGATCATCTGAAGTTTGGAGGGTAGCCTTGGAAAGTTACCTCTAGAACTCATCGATGCAGGACCCTCTTAATTTAGATTTTTTTAATGCTTTTTTATGTTGGAAGTTAGCTTGTGTAGTGCATATTTTCTTACTTATTGTGCATATTTGCTATGGTTATGGTAGATACTAGGTGATATTGTAGGCCCTAGTGACATGGTGGAGGAAGCAGAATTGCTACCTCCACCTAGCGCCACTAGTTGAGCATGCCCTAGATGTACCCCCACCCCCACCCCCACAACTAGGCTTTTTTACTACATTTTGGCTTTGATGCTATTCATGCCATGCACTACTATGCATATTGATGGATGATTATTCATTTTTTTTTGCTATGAGTAATGTGTAAAACCTCTTTTTGTATGATCATTTACTATGCTTATAACACAATGAATTAATGTGCTAACTTAGGATTATGCAATGATAGTGTGACTAAGCCATTGTGGGCTCCATTCTAGTTTAAGGCCATAGCGAGAGGGCCGATGCTAGTTTAAGGCCCTCTCGGGGCACTGTGATGGGATCAAAAGTGATAGTCTAAGGCCATTCTAAACTGTGGTGATTACTAGTTTAAGGCCATTTTGGTCCATGTGTGCTATTAGTTTAAGGGTGATAGTTTCAGGTCATTTCAAGCCACAACATTGCCAGTTTAAGGCCATGGCAAGCTGCAACATTGCCAATTTAAGGCCATGGTGGGCTATAATGTTGCCATTTTAAGGCCATGATGGGCTATAATGTAGCTAATTTAAGGCCATGGTAGGCCACATGTTGTTAGTTTAAGGCCTTGGTGAGCTAGGTGTTACTAGTTTAGGGCCATAGAAGGCCATGTGTTGCTAGTTTAAGGCCTTGTTGCCAATTTAAGGCCATAGTGATTTGATGCTATCTCTATTTTTTGTAATTTTAGCTTTTATGATTTTAATGCATTTTGATGTTTTTCTAATAATTGTGAAGGTGTGAACTAACAAGGTGAGTGCATAAACTAAGCAGATGAATGCATAATCAAAGAAAATAAATGCATAAAAAAAGCAAAATGATACATAATCTAAGCAATTAGGCTAAATGTAAATACTTAAAAAATGCAATGCAACCAAAAGTTAAAAATACATGGAATGTAGAAGCAAAGGGTAGGCAAGAACCTAGCACATTTCGAGCTAAGGGGGTACCTTAGTCACACAGATAATTTCTAATTTGGTATGGGTTAGGAGGTGCATAGGGCCTAGGGTGCACTCTTTGGTAGTCTCCTAGACCCTTTCTTGCTATGTTAAAGGAAAATTCCATCCAAAGGACATCCTTTGGTAAATCATCGACTTCTTCTATCCTTTCAGGCGGATCTACCTCATGCATTTAATTCTCATCCTTTGCTACAGATGCATCATTAGGAAATTCCACCTCTAACCCTTGCTTCATATTTATGTTGTTGATGGATAGAGGGGTTGTATTATCACCATGGATAACAACCTTACCACTTTCATATGAAAGGTGGATTTCTTGATGGATCAGAGAGGGGATGGCCTATAATTGGGCCAACCATGGTCTACCCAATATTAAGTTAAATTTAGGCATTTCCTCTATGATGATGAATTTAGTAGTGATGGGCAATTACTCCCCTACCATGAAGGCTATTGTGACGATACCCTTAACAATGACACGTGATCCATTAAAGGACTTTAGGTATGTGGTTTTCATTGACTTCATTTGGTCTGTAAGGCCTAACTTATTAACAACGGTGTATGGGATAACATTTATTTCTTTCCTATCATTGATGTGCACCCTCCAAATCTTTCATTGCCCAACATGTACATAAACATGGGGGCTATTATGACCTCACCCTTCTCAGGGTCAACCTTAATTGCCTCATCATAAAATGCAAGAGATGTCAAGCTATATTCACGTAGTGCAAGAGGCAACATCACTATGTGGATGGAACTCTAATTTGCTAGGATGTCCTCCATGATAGAAATAAAGGTTAGCATCTACACTAGGAATTCACAGTGGGTAGATGAGATCATGATTAGGTCATAGAGGCTCAACATTATGTTCTTCTATTTGAGTGCTTGCTTAACCTGGGCTAATGCATCCACAAAGTCTTTGCCATTGGTTGTGTTTTTATTGGCTTTGAATACTTCCATACATCCTAAGTGATGAGTTTCATAGGGAGGAAACTTGGGCTTTGTTAGCTTAGCCTGCATAGGGGCCTTAGTGCTTGGTTACAAGCTATTAGTGTTGGCCTCCTCAGTTGTTTTAGCCATAGGAATTGTAGATATAGGGACTAGCTTTGATGGACCCAGTGCCCCTTGCTCTTGACATTACCTAATTATTCTATCTATGAGATGCTCATTAGGCCTTCTAGGTTATCACCTAGAGGATCTATTAATGTTGCTAGGAGGATTGACTCCTGGATAGGAAGGGATCAATGCATTTCCCACTACTGGACTCTAGGTAGGTAAGGAGTTAGCATGCTGTGACATCCTAATGACAAAGGATGGTTGAACTATTGTTGTTGTGACATGATATAGGACCCTAACCACAAAGGGAGTTTTAGGTGTTTAAGGTGGTACTTTGGTGATGAAAGGGGGCTTTGAACCCATAGGGGCCATAGAGGCCCTTATGCTACCAAAAGACACATAGACCGCGAATGGCCACTACATTGATTCTAGGTTTTCATCAATACTAATAGCATTTATGACATAGCATACATCATCTACATTTAGAGGATCTTTATACACCCTCATAGATTGGTTTTAAGGCCTAACTAGGTTTATAGTATCAAGGACTAGCTCACCTTTATCAATCATTTTTTGGAGATCATCCTATAGGACTAGATAGAAGTTAGTGCTATGACCAGACAACTAGTGATAATGGAAGAACTGATCTAGCCTAAAATGTTTTGGGACCAAGGGCTCTTTCAGTGCTACTAAAGTGGTATTTCTAAGTAGCTCACAGTATTTTTTATGCCTTTTATTGGCATCCTTAGACATTTTATTATATTAGATGTGCCTAGCCTTTAACAGTTGTTCTAGCATCTTTGAGAACTTTAGTGGTAATGAGATGCATTTGGATTGATCCTTGTGCTCAAAGTTAGGCCTTAGAGCAACTTGTACTATGGCCACTAGTGACATGGACTAGTTAGTTACTATAGTGCTAGGGCTAGTAGCTTTGTTGTTGGTTGGGACTTTAGGTGGCCTAGCCATTGGCCTCAAGTTGGTTTTTGGCCATAGTTGCCATGGTTGCATTCTACTTTCCTTTATTATTATCCTTCCTCACATGCAAGTTTTTGTAGGCCACATAGGCTAGGTCCTTACTAGCTTCGGCTGCATCTTGTATGCTCTTGGTTTGGGCAAAGGCTTCGCTTAGAGACTACGAGCCTAGATAGTAAAGCTTTAATTTTATAAAATCATTAACTGCATCCATGAAGATAACTAAGAGGTGTGTCTCAGCTATGGGCCCTTGTATTTCATTTAACAAGGCATTCCATTGTTGGATGAATTTTTGCATGGGCTCTAGGGGGCTCTACTTGACCTAAATTAGGTGGTTCAAGGTTGCTTCTAGCTTCAAGTTGTACTTGAAACATGTCATGAACTAGCTCAAGAGATCTTATAGAGAGGAGATAGAGCCTCTAGGCAGCACATAGTACCAATCTAAGGCTTTGCTAGTTAGTGACATGGAAAACATGTGCATGATGACATCTGGCTAGGCTTGTAGTAGTAGGCACTTGGACTTGAACATCACCAGATGCACGTTGAAATTTCCTTCATTGTTGTACTTAGTGAATTGGAGTAGCGGGATGCAAGTTGGTAGAGTTAGTGGTGGGACAACAGGACTTATAGGGTCATCCTAGTAGAAGTCCATTACTTTAACTATTTTAGAGGAGGTAGGTTTAAGTTGCTTCATCTCTTCTATCAAGGTTTGGATCAGTTGGAATGCTTAGTCTAAATTTTGGGATGCTCTAACTAGCTACGCTAGTTATGCTATCCACTATGCTAGTTGTGCAGTTCATGACTTGGTCATAGGTTGTAGAAACACACAAGGTGCTTGATGCATTGGCTGTATTATAGGGATAGTGATTAGGGTAAGCCATGCATGCATGGGTTAGATTAACACTAAGGGCACCAATGAAACAAGTGGGACACAAGCCTAGATATCGGACCTACATGAACATATGGTTGAGTTGGTGTGATTGCTGCTAGAAAGGATGGTTGGGTAGGTTGAGATGATTCCAAAAAGGAAAAGTGGAAAGGGGCTATTGCATCATAATGCATGTACTGCATCTAGTGGGTTGCAACTACAAGCATAGATCTAAACTTGACAGAGTGGAAAGGTGATGTTGGTGTTATGACCATCTTAGGTAGGAGGGGTTGAACTAGGGATTGCTTGTTAGAAGATGGTGGGAAAGGGGGGCTCATGTTTGGAGCGAGCTTCGAACTCATCCACTTCTCCTATAAGTCTTTCTCATAGTTATTCCCTACATCGCACTCACCTACTTAGATGAGATAGAACAACAACTGATGGTGGAACTCTATGAGTGGGATGATGTTGAATGAGGAAGGGATATACTCTCGTCCATCCTTGTGGATTAATCAAAGTCCCATTTTGCCTCCATGTCAAGGTGATGTATAGGAAACCCTTCTTGGATCTTTGCACATATGAAGTTGTATTGCTCATTACTAAGCTTAGTGTACTTTGGGTCTTGGCCACGTAACCTAAGGGATTACCTTGGCCTAGCCATCACAAGATTCATAGGGTTGTTAATCCTAGTCTCTTGTTGAATAGGCAAGATCTCAAGTGTGTTTGAAATTGAAATCAAAGGTTGATTTAGGTTCATGGTTGAAAATCAAGTTGTAAAGGAAAACAAAAAAGGTTTCTAGCTATAGAATATAGTGGACCAAGCTTAAACTAACTCTATTTCAACATATAACACTGACTACACTCCCCACTGTGGAGAGCTAACTATGTTGTCTATGCTGACTACACTCTCCACTAGGAAGAGCCAACTATGCTCTTCATGACAAAGAGCTAAGTACTCTATCTATGTTGGCGATGACTATGCTCCACTTGAAGACAACAAGAACTTATCAAAACAATGGAGAGAAGTGCAATTTGGGGTTGCCACATAGGGTCCTATGAGGACTGACTACAAGGTCCAATCTACACCAATGGATCTATGGACAACTACAATGTGGAGAGCTCATGAAATAACCTTAATGAAGCTTGAAAAAAGGATTGTCCCTCCTTCTAGCACTAGAAAACTATCGTAATCAAAAATTTCACTGGCTAGAACACTTAGAGATTCATGGGTGTACAACCTAACCCCAAGTCCATGTGAGGGCCTACTAGAGGTAGAGAGGGGTGCCCTAAATGGTCTTGTCAATCAAATAGGGACTTACTAGATGCAACAGTGGTGCATCATGGCTAGCTATGATGTTGATGAAAAATGGTGCTAAGTGTTCAACCAATGTCAATGGTGTTAACAATGTTAAGTGTTGTTAGGTTTTTTTGGCAAAGATGAAGGTATCAACATACTAGGACCACCTCCCAAGCATAGTTTTGTGCATGACTATGCAATGGATATGGGATGAAATAGTGAAAGATGCAAATAAAATGCTAAAAATG
>MNCI01030329.1:172479-184004 GCA_015680685.1 Gnetum montanum | reverse complement strand
GGTTGAGCATAGTTAACACCAAGAGCGATTAGAAGGTGCACATTGTACAATAGGTGCAATGGACAATGTAGTCATGTTTTAAAGGTGCCTAGCTATGGAGACTAAAGTTCCACCATGGTGTCTATGCCTATTGGATTGGTTGTCGTAGTGTGCAGTGGGTTGCGATGGTCTGTAGTGGTATGAAACTTTTCCAATCTTTGGTTGGCTAGAGTGCTTTTGGTTTGCCAATGCTTTGGTTTTGCTAACCCAAATTTGCCAACGCTTTGATTTTGCCTACCCAAAAAAAAATGTCCACCCTTAAAACATTGAGGGTGAAGGTATTTATAGAGTTAGGTTTAGCATGAAATGCAAGGTGACAACCACATGGTAGAGGGGACAATTGGTTCTACACCATCATCCAACTATGCTTTCCATTAAGGTTGGTGGTGTTGTTCCTTGTCGTGCTTTGTAGGACTCTACGAGACTGTGAGATTGTGACTACACTGCCAACTACATATGTGTATGTTGAGAGGACTCCAAGATACCTGAAAAAATGAAAATTTGAAGACTATGGTCTCCAATGTCTTGCATGGGGTAGAGTGTAGTTACAATTTTGGGGATAAAAGAAGATACAAAAGAGATGCATTTTGCTAACTATGGTAGTTAGAGATGAGTCAGAGCTAAGCTGAGTGGTGTTGTCATGCTATGCAAGCCATTGGAGGTCATTCTATCTAACTACACTTAAGCATGCTCTAGACTAGGAAAGAGCGTAGTCCCACACATTGAAAAAACTTCATAGAAAAAGTGGCTATGTGCTAACTACACTCTCAACTAGAGGTTGATTACACTCCCAACTAGGGTAGAGCATAGTCTTGGCACTTAGAAAAATTTGTAGTTTCTAGCTTCATGATAACACTTGGAAAAAATTGCAAAACTAGCCTTTTGTTGACTACGCTTTCTATTGGAGGTTGACTATGCTCTTAACTAGGGTCAAGTGTAGTATTAACACTTAGAAAAATTTGAAAAAACTAGGCCTTCATGTTGACTACACTCTCCACAAGAGGTTGACTATGCTCTAGGGCAGTGTTGAGTGTAGTCTTAGCACTTAGAAAAATTTGCAACTTCTGGCTTCATGATGACACTTAGAAAAAATTACAAAACTAACCTTTGTGTTGACTACACTCTCTATTGGAGGCTAACTATGCTCTCTATTGGAGGCTAACTATGCTCTCAATTAGGGTTGAACATCCTTACCTCCAATTTGTTAAAAAAGAATTATATCTCAATGTAAATGATTAACCTTACCTACAATCTATAGGATACAGGTTATAACATGTTCTAAGAAATAGATTAAAAAATTTTGATTATGAAGTGAAGTATATGTAATAAAACATTAATTAATGTGAAAATAGGTAGAGATATCTTACTTAAATTCATAATCAAAATTGTACTCTATAGGAAGAAGTCAATATGAAAAGACAATTATCCAAAGCAACTAGTCATTGATTTTGATTCAACTTCTAGTGCTAGTTTAGGTATTTTCATTTAAATTTCAAATTCATTAGTTTAAGTTAAATTTATATCCAAATTTCACATTTTTCACCTTAAGAAGTGAGAATCTTGAATTTTCATTTGATTTTTACATTTTTCAATAAATCTTAGATTAGGTATTCTAGGTTTTGAATAAAAAATATCTTCTTGGATGAAATTGAAAAATAATATTTAAAAAAATTAATGAAGAAAAATATAAAGAAAAAGTGTAATGATTTTGATGATATCTTTTTAGGTTTCCATCTTTACAACTCATTTTGAAAAAACCTCCCCTCTGAGATGGAAAAGGATCAGGGGTTACCTTTGTTTAGAAATGCTTTTACAAGTACTTGCTTCTTACTAAAGGATTTTTTATAAAATGAAAGAGAAATCACTCTCTAAAAACAAAAGAAAGATTCAATTAAAAAACAAATGAACAAATAGTAATTGAAGCTAATATCTTCATCCTTGAATTGCCAACACAAAAAAAGTTAACACCATAAGAAATACATTAATTTTTCAACTTTGTTTTCTTATAGTTGTAACTAAAAAAGAAAATCTTTGAGAATCTAATATTTAACTCCTAAAGAAAGGTCATAGTTATGCTCTTGCTACTAAAACCTAACTACACAACAAAGCATTCAAATAGAATAGAGAATAAGCAACCAAAGACATTTCTAATTGTAAAGAAAAGAAGTAGACAAAGCAAGTTGATCACTAAGAATGATATTATTAATGCTTGATTGAAGTCATAAATTTTGGATATTCGTTTCCAACTGTATTATTGATGCTTGCTTGAAGTTACAAATTTTGGATATACATTTCCAAGTAATTTGTGCAATAGGATACTCAAAAAATTATTTTGCATATGACACCATACCTACTTCCAAATCAAACAATGAATATAGAAGTGGATTTCATTTTTATTTTTTGTATTTCAAGTTTGTTGTAAATCTATAGTAAATGATATACTAATCACACCTCATTTATACTCAAAATGAAGAGTAGGGTAACCGACAAGGTTAGTCCCTCTTACTTAAATTACCTTTGAGTCACATCCTAATTTTTGTCTCACTAGGTTACCACCCATCTAGTGATTAAGTTATATTACATTTGTAATAATTTTTTTATTCTTTTGTTTAATGATTTCCACTATAACACAATAAAACTATAAGCAAGTTTGTAATACTTATGATCCACTAATTAGTAGGTCATAATCATCTTAGATTTGCCTCAATAAAGAAGTTTCACTACCATTGTAACAATATTTCCTTGATGTTGTTTGACATCATAAGGAATTTTCTTACTTCTAATGGATTTTGCATAGTAGACTTGGAAACTACACCTCCAAGAAAGAAATGCATATACTTTACTACTAATAAGGTAACATGAAATGTAATCAAATTCATATAAATTATATATACACCTCTAAATAAACACCTAAAACTCCAAATGACAACTAGCAAATTAGAACAAAAATCTTGTAAATACTATTAGGATGTGAATTAATGCTTTCTTTCACTTGGTTTCCTCAATTTTTTACCTTGGCAAAGTAGTTGTAAATTCATGTGATTCACAACTAATTAGAGTTTAGAGTCTTAAGTCATAATTGCATCTTTAATGAGTTTCAAACTCATAAAACGAACAATGCCTAGCCTACAATGATCAAGAGCCAATTTTTTAAAGATAGAAGACTAAGAGATAAGTGGATCTAGCTTCAAATGGAGATGCGACTAACACTGAAGTTAAATTTGAAGTTCAACAAGGTACTACAAGCTCATGCAATCCTCATGAACTTGTAGCATAGAGTTTCTACTAAATGCAGTTCATAATGGCTCATAACTTATTTTCCAATAGAAAAAGAAAATTTACTAGTACAAATCCCTACAACTTGCAAGCCTATCACACTCATAATGGATCTTTTAGCCTAATTGGCCACTTGACCATTGGAAATTATTGACTAAGATTGCTAATTGTAGTCCCTTGTAGTAGTTGATTAACTTGATAATTCTTCATTGGGTTGTAAGCTATAACCCAGCTATGAATCACAACCAGATAGTAGCCATTAAGAAAAAGTTATTTTAAGCACCAACTAAAGTTATTTTACCTTGATATTGAAGAGGAACCATAAAAGAAAAAGAACAAAACAAAGATATATAAAGACATACATATGGATATACAAAGATAGATAGTGAGAGAATCTGAAGATAGAGAGATCAAAAATAATTAGATTATTGTATGATGTTATTCTATATTGAATTAGAGAATAAGATACTCATTTCTTCTTATTTATAACTGAATTAATGTTTTGCATTCTTCATCATAGTTCTAGCAACTTAACCTCGTGTAACTCATGATCCTCCGTGTGATTAATTTCCATATTCTATAGCACACGAACACATCTAAGATTGTGGTTTCATTGTGATAGTCATGGATTATGATGATATTTTTAGATTTAAAATTTATAGAATTTTTATTTTTCTTTGTTTTAATCATTTATGTGGATCCTAATCAATTTTTCAATTTATGTATGTTTGAATCATTATAATTTCAAGTGATGTTGACTAATTTCTAGACATTTCTTCTTGATTTGGAAATACTAATGATTGTGAAAACACTTGTTCACACTTAACAATTCTTATAGTAGACTCTAATTTCATTTTTTTCTTTTGTCTCTTCTTTAATTGCCATTTCATTATAGGTTTATGGTTTGGATTAGTGAGAAAGATCAATGATTTGTACCAAATACTATTTCTTCTTCATATGCATCTAAGAAATAGACTAAAAATATTCCAATGTCATCAGAAGAATCATCTTCATCATAGAATTCCAAAGGTTAAGAAGGCCAAAGTTCATTTCAACAAGAAGGACCATCAATTTCATAGGTAGATCCACAAACTCCTGTAAGTATAGGAACTAGAGTTAATGTGGTAGATAGACTTAATATTTTTTTTCTTTGACTACTAGGTGGAGTTCATTTTTAGCCATATTTCCTAATGCTATCCAACCTAATTAGGTATCCATGACTGTTGGTAGGCCTACTAAATTTGGATTTTGTACATTGATTTTTAATTCTAGGAGTCAATTGAATTCTACTCCACTAACACAATTAAACCTTTCTTTAACCACACAAATGGCTAGTTCATATTTATCCACTCAATTTATTCCTTTTTAAGTTAATGCCATTTACCATGCTAATGCTCCTAATAATTCCAAAAAAAAATTTATTAGTAGCAAATGCATCAATAAAATTTACAAGTCACTCAATAAACCTTGTTGAATGATTTAAAACAAGTTTTCTAAAATACCTAACCACTTTTGCCTAATCAATTGATTTCTTACTCTCTTCCTATTCCAACATAAGTACCTATTACATTAATCATTTCTCCTACCATTTCTATAATGTCCCATACGTTTTTAAGGGTGGAAACAATTGTAAAAAATGTAATTAACCTTCTAATGAAGGAGTGCCTTGTTATGAGGGGTTATGACTATTCATGTACCCCTTGGGAAAGGGTTTTACCTATGCTATTTAAGGTTAGGGTTAGAGGTTGTGCTTGGATGGAGTTGCAGAGCCTAGAGAGGTGAGTAATGGGAGCCAAGTGAAGTAGGATAAAAAGGAACTGATCACCCCTTTGGTAGGATAGCCTAACAATGGTGGTAGTGCCAAATTGCCTCTAAGTCTTAAGTGGCATAGGAAGACAACCTAAAAGGGCGTTATAGTACTCTCTTCCATTGATACAATTTTTTCATTTTTCTTTCCTTGCTTAATTCTTTAGTATTAATTATTTATTTGCTAATTAATTCATTATTTAAGTGTTTATAATCCTTCCGATATGTTATCCACTATGAATATAATAAATTAGGTGTTTACATTGATGTCACATTTGGTATCAGTGCAAATCACGATTCAAGCAACAAAATGAAAAAAAAAACTTATTTTATTATTATCATAGAACACAAGTACATTTAAGAAAAATAAGAACATGGAGGAAAATATTATTTTATTTTATTATCAAAAGGAATGAAGAGGAAGTACATTGTTAAAAAAAAGGATAGAATGGAAAAATAAAGAAAAGGGGCAACTATAATTATTTATTATGATCAAATAATTCAAGAAGATCTATAACTATCTTCAATTGGGATTCTCTCTCTTCAGTAGTAGCATCTACTTTGCTAAGCACTACTTTACATCCAACTAGTCCATCATATAGTTGTTTGATATATTTGGTTGCACATCTTGTTGTAGCTACTAATTCCTCTTTTCTTTGAAGTTGAGTCTTCAACATTTCCACCTGTATTGATTGATCACCCATGTCTCTTTCTCATTCCTTTTCTTTTCTTTGTAGAAACAAAATTTAAATTATGAGTTATGAACAAATCAACAAATCAAAAGANGCATTATCAATTTGAAGGAAACATGCACGAGTATCTAGATGGCGAGCATAACATGTTGCACTTTCCAACTCTCCTAAGAGTTGCTCTAGATTTTTTATAGCATCTAGAGTGTCCTCAGGAATTGGATGCCAAGATGATGGAAGTCTAGCTTGTACTAAATCATAATCTACCTTGAAATTGCATGACTGTGACTCCCATAGATGATAGACATCCTCACAAATAGAATAGGTTTGTTGTTAGAGATTCATTAATTATTACACTGAAGAAACCCAACTTCTTCTTCAATAGCTACCACTATCTTTTTCATAAAATAAGAAAAACCACTGGAATAGAATCAAAAATTATTGTTGGTGCTGCTTGTGAAAGGGAACCTCTTCTAGGTGTTGAAGGAAAAGAAGGTATGAGTGGTGATCTAGGTGGTGGTAGAATAGGAGTCTATGCAAAAGTAGCACCTGCATCACCTCTATCCATCTCTTGGATAAAATATGTCACTTCATAGACCTCTGCAACATAAAAGAAATTAAAAAAAATAAATTATTATTAACATTACACAAGGAAAAGAAGAAAGTATTCAAACCTTCAAATAATTAAAACCTACCTGGTTTCTTCTCCTTATCACATCTTAAACTTGGTTGAGGAGTTGGTTGGGATTGTTATTGAGCCTGTTGTTGGGTTGATTGTCTTATAACTACTAGACTACTAGAACTTTGCCCAGTACATTGCCTTTGCAAAAGAAATTTATTAGAAAAAAATAAAAATATAAAAATATAGATAAGACATTTAACTTACTAAATTATATTTAAATATATACCTTGGAAGCAGAAACTATGACTTGTTCTTGTGATTAAACCATACCAAAGGTTAAAGAACCTTAAATTTCTTCAACCTGTGCAGCTTCAACACTCTGTACTGGTTCATTCTGTAGCCCATATTGCACTATCAAATACATAAAATAAAAACATAATTAACAAAAAAGGAAATAATAAAAAAAAACATGAAAGTACCTCAGTGATTTCCTCTTGACTTCGAGTTTGTTGTAAATTCAATTGACCTTTCTGGGCATCCATAATCTTACTCCTTATAACCCTTTCATCTTCATGAAATTCAGGGCATAATCGAGGATCATAATGAGTAAAAAAATTTTTTGGATGATCATAACTTAAGATCATACACATAATCAAAGGTATACAACATAGAGTATAGGATTTTAAAGGATGTTGGTGGGCAATAGGAATTTCGGTCATAGTAGTATAAAAAGTAGAGAAACATGACATCAACTAATCATAAACCCTACCAATTATGGCACCATGAAGTATGAAAATAGAGTAAGAACTAACATTGGATTGTCATCTATACCATAGAACCTTGTTACTGATAAATAAACATAAGTCAAAATAAGCATCATGAATGAAATCTTTACAAATGAATTGATTTTTGCAAATGACGGAATTAGCAACATAATTGGATAATTTTATCTTACATAAAGATTTAAATTGTGGAGAACGAGTTGTAGGGATCAACAAATCCTCTCCTAGCTAAAAACCTAAGACTACTTTAATATCAAGAGAAAGGATCGTTACCACTTCAAAAACTAATTGAAAAATAGTGTTTTTCTATTATCATACTACTCAAACCACTCTATAAGAACACCCTTACAAAAGGAAAGTTTAAAAATTGGGAAAAGCAATAAATCAACCAATCTAGAAGTAGTGAAAAACTAAAAATCATCTTTCCCAAGCAAGCTAAAAACCTAATCAGAAGTAGTAAGAACATTATTTTGGTATAAAAAAATATTATTAGGTAACAAAGAGTGCTACCTAAAGGGGCCTGAGGTGAAGTTTGACATTTGGAAGCCATGAATTCTTTATAATAGTAAATTTTCAAACTTCTTTGTTGATAATCTTTTGTTGGTTGTGATAAGTAAATCAACTTCTTATATTTATAATGTAATCTTAGAAACCTTAGTAAAAGAAAAGAGAAAGTATAACTTAAGATAACATAATATTTAATAAAAGTTAACATATACTTTTTTTTACAAGAAAAGCTAACGTTTAATTTTTGTTTGAAAAGCTAACATTCACTTTTTTTTATTTTATGATTTTTAGGTTCAATAAAGTGAAGTCATCTATAGTTTAACGTAGAGTATTCTGCAAGATGATTCCAACAATACCAATTTCATCAAAATCTGACTTACGGTTTGGAAGATATGACCATTCTTAGTTTACGTGAAGTAAAACAATAATATATATATATAAGTCAAATTGGAGGTCTCGGGTTCGAACTTGAACCCCTATTGCTATGTTTATATATATATATATATGGCCAACTACGATCAGGCCATGATTACCCATGACTAGCCATGGGAGGAGGCTGCAAAAGAAATCTGGTCCTAATTGCTAGCCCCAACAAAGGCAAACAAAAATTGCATTTTTGCCACCACTTTCACTACTACTATTTTTTCCATCACCACTGCACACCTTCCTCTTGCGCTATCATCACCTCCCATGCCACCCATCATCGCCTCCTATGCTGCCCATCATTGCCTCCTTTGCTGCCTATCACTACCTTCCCTATCACCCATCATTGCCTCCCATGTCATCTATCACTACCTCTTGTGCTGCCCATCACCGCCTTCTAACCACCACATGGATCCTGAATCCGTCATCCATCAATTAATGGAAAAATTAAATTTTTTTGACAATTGATGAAAATTTTAAAATTTCCATCAACTGATGGAAATTTTTCAAATTTTTTTTTCCATCGTTAGTATTAATTTAAGAGAAAATATGCATTTAATTATTTACAAAAATATAAATTGGCATTACAAGAGTAATATAAATAAAAATTTTGTCATTAAGCATGCACATCTTGGAGTAGAATTGGGATGGATGACCTCTTGAGAAGTCTCGAAAAATGTGAAAATTAAGAAAATTTAAAATAGCTATAACTTTTGAATCCAGAGTTTGTTTTCAACCAAACAAAAATCAATTCCAATAGATTTGAACCTTTTAGACTCAATAGAATGGTCAAATTTAACTTTTGAATTACATAAAATTAACTTTTAATTTCTTGATTTAGGTCCCAAAATAATTAGAATTCAGTGAGAAATCCATAACATTTTTAACTTCTTCCACAACTGACTAAATAATTTCGAATCCCATAAAAGGGCCATAAAGGCTAAGGATTTTCAAACATACCTGATTTCTTCAACCTACTGATTTCTAGAACCCAAAGAATAAATTGGAGAGAAATGGAAGCCTGATTCAATGACTAAATGAATACCCTTGAAGAACAAACTAATAAGATTAGGGGTGTTCAAGAAGAAATTTGACATTCAAACCAAGGGTTTGGGACAAAGATGCAAACTATGTGTAAAGAAATTAAGAAATTGTCCCAAATGTCAGAGGATAAATGGTTCGAAGTATAAGGAAAGATGGATTTCTTTGCTAACTCCATCAAGCAATTAACCAACCATTTTATTCAACATTCCAATCCTCCCCATGGTCTACCTAGAGCACAACATCAAGATCAACCTTCCATTAGGAATCCACAATAAATGCAAACTCTTCTTGTTAATGGAAAGGATACTAAAATCCACCTTGTAGACCGTAGAACTAAAATCAAGAGTGAAAGATATGGGAACTGGCTTAATCCATCTAGAGAATCATTGACACAAGTACATGCTAAGAAAGTAAAATTAGATCATTATGATGGAGCCCCTAGATCCAGTGCTAAGCTAAAGGATTAGCTTGATACAATGAAAAATTACTTTGATATGTTGAATTTGTCAAGCCATGAATGTCTAGAAGTTATATCCTTGTATTTAAGAGGACTTGCAGCAACATGGTGGAATGGGTTGAGATCTCAAGGTTTGATTACAAATTAGCTTAATTTTTGTTGAGATCAAATCTCATCTTACACTCCTTGAGGAAATAATTCTATAATATTTCTTAGTATGTAAGTCACTAGGATGAGGGAGAATTAGCTTCAAAATTCATTGGAGGATTACATGCTCAATTACATCCACAAACATGAGCCCATAATCTCCAAAATATTGATGAAGCATATAGAATTGCTAAGGATTATGAAGAATCAAATTAGATATAAGTGACCCTTTGACAAGAAACTTTTCAACAAAGCCCTTTTCCATAAGCAATGGTAGAAAAGATACCAATAAAAAAAGCTCAATCAGGATCTAGATGTTTCTCTTGTCGCAAGGATTATCTTAAACAAGATTGCCCAAAATGTCAAGAAAAAATACAAAGGACCAACCAAATCATAAATCAGAAACCAAACCCAAACATGAACAAAGGAAAAATTCCAGCAACTACAATAGCCATCAAGAAGATATCTACATCTAATAAATCAAGTTTGCAAAAATTTTAATTTTATTTACTGATTTTTGAAGGACCAATAGAAGAAACAAACTAAATTTTTGATTGATAGTGGTGCTAGCGATAAATTTATTTTTCCAAAGTTAATTAATTTATTGAAATTATGCCTCCCTTTCAAGAAAATTATTAAGATAGAACTGGAAGATGGAACAACTGTGAGCAAACATACTACGTATGGAAAAATAAAGTTTACTTTGCAAAATATGCCCTTCGTTGATGAATTTTTTGAATTTGAACTAGGTGATGTTGATGCAATTTTAGGATTGTCTTTCCTACAAACATTTGATGTTACTACCCACTTTGGAACTCATATTTTAAAAGTCCCAACCACTGATGGAGTAAGGGTTCTAAGGGGGGTAGGAATAGCAGAGAAAATTCATACAATAACTATTAAACGAGCTAAAAAATTAGTCAAAAAAGGTGCTACAATGTTGGTTGTTAAAGTAATCTAATCTCAGAAATTTTCAAGTGTTAAGATTCCAAATTAACATAAAAAATATAAAGATTTAGTATCTAGTGAAAGTAGAAAATTACCTCCAAAAAGAACTGTTGAACATGTCATTGATATTTTTCCTAGTATAAAACCTATCTCAAAAGCTCCTTATAGATTTTCTACCTTGGAATTAAGAAAATTAAAAGTACAATTAGACAAATTATTGGAATAAGGAAAAATTATCCCTAGTGTATCACCTTGGGGTGCACCAGTTCTATTCATCAAAAAGAAAGATGGTACTCTAAGATTATGCATCAATTACAAAGCATTCAATAAAGTGAGAATTAAAAATACTTATCCTTTACCTAGAATTGATGATTTATTTGATCAACTTATGGATGCATGTTATTTCTCAAATATTTATTTAAAATAAGGATATCACCAAATAAGAATTAAGGAGAAAGCTATTGAGAAAACTACTTTTAGAACTAGATATGGATTATACGAATTTGTCGTGAAGCTGTTTCGATTAACTAATTCACCTGCAACATTTATCGCATTAATGAATAATATTTTTCATGAATATCTTTATCAATTTGTTATAGTATTTATGGATGATATACTTTTTTATTCTAAATTAAGAGAAACGCATATCAAACATTTGAAAACTACAATGGAAATTCTTAAAGAACATCAATTAAAAGCTAAATTGAGTAAATGTAAACTCTTTAAGGAAGAAGTCTCATACTTAGAACATATAGTTTCCAAGAAGGGATTACAAGTGGATCCAG
>MNCI01030329.1:138908-167393 GCA_015680685.1 Gnetum montanum | reverse complement strand
TTCATTAATGTGAAAGGTTTACATGCATTTCTGGGACATGCTGGTTTTATAGATAATTCATCAAGTGTTTTTCATTGATTACTCAACCATTGGTGAAATTTTTACAAAAATATGTTGTTTTTAAATGAACTGAAGATTTCCAAAACACATTTGAAATTCTAAAATCTAAGCTTTCTTTAGCCCCAATTTTACAAGGCCCTCATTGAAGTTAAGACTTTGAACTTATGATAAATGCCTCGGATTTTATGATTAGAGATGTATTTGATCAACATAAAGATAATGTTTCATATTTTATTTATTATATTTCTAAGACATTGACCCTTTCTTAAGTTAATTTTACTGCTAATAAAAAAGATATGTTAGCTATTGTATATAGTTTTAAAAAATTCATAATTATTTAATTAGTTTTAGTACTATAGTATTTATTGACCATGCTGCTATTAAATATTTGCATGATAAATGAATTGAAAGCCCTAGATTAATTCATTGGTACCTTTTGTTGTAAAAATTTGATTTGGAAATTTGTGATAAGAAGGGATCTAAAAATTTAGTGGCAGATCATTTGTCTAGATTGGAGCATAGTGTAGGTTTGGAGACATCTCATACCTTTAATGATGCATTTTTGAATGAGCAATAGTTTGCTTGTTGGGCTAAGGCTATTAGTCCTAAATTTCAAGATCATTGGTATGTGTATATCACTAATTATTTAGCCATATGAAAATTATCAAGTCTTGGACTAAAGGATAGAAACATGCCTTCATTGTCAAGACATAATAGTTCATTTGGGAAGATTCATGCATGTACAAGATCTACAAGGATTATATTATTCACCGATGTCTTTCTAAATAAGAACAAGAAGAGATAATTACTTTAAACCATGATGGAGTATGTGGAGGCCATTTTTCATGTAAGAGAACTTCATACAAAATCCTCCATGATGTATTTATTAGCCTACTTTGTTTAGGGATACTTATGCATATTGTAAGAGATTGAATTAATGCCAGTGAATGAGAGGATTCACAAGATAGCAAGACATGCCATTGTTGCCTATCTTGGTGGACTGTGAGCCCTTCAATTATTATAAAATTGATTTCATGGATCTTTTTCCTTCAAGTAATTATTGTAAAAATATTTTAGTTTCCATTGATTATGTGATCAAATGGGTTTTGGCAAAAGAAACTAGGCATGATGATGTAAAAATGGTAGTTAGATTCTTGAGGGAAGACTTAATTCCATGCTTTGGACATCCATGAATTTTAATTAGTGAATAGGATACAAATTTTCTTAATGATATAATGGAAAATTTATTACACATAATGGGAATTACACACCATATTATTGTTGTCTATCATCCTCAATTGAATGGTTTAGTTGAAAGTATGAATAAGGAAATTAAAAATATATTGTAGAAAGTTTTAGAAAAGAAAAAATAGATTGGTCTTACCCATACATCATCTAAATTCTCTCTTTAATTTATCCCACATGAACTAATATTTAGTAAGCAAAGCCTTGTTCCTTCTTCGATATAAAAAAATACTTTTCAAATGTAACATTAATTGAAATTGAACATGAAATCATGTCTTTCTACTCATTTACTTACTTTAAACCATTTGGATAAAGATTGTATGCATGCTTAGATAAGCAACATTTTCATAAGAAATAGATGAAGATGTGGTATGATAAGAAGATTATGAGAAACAATTTTTAAGAAGGTGATTTAGTTTCATTATTAAATATGAGGCTCAAAATTTTGCTAGAAAATTACTATCAAAATGGAATAGATCATTCATAGTTATTAAGGTCTTAGGTAATGATGCGGTTGATATTTCTAGGCCTAGTAGTTCTGAATCCTTACATGTGAGAGATCAATGCCTTAAATATTATTTTATACAACAGACCTCCTTTGATAGTGAGATGATTAGTTTAACAAGTGCTTCTTCTTAGCAAGCTCAATTTAATCTAATTATGGACTAGTTTTGAAATGGTTGTTATGAGATTTTTTAACCTTCATGTTTCTTATTGTGATAGATTAATAACTTTGTTGTTATGTGCTTTATCTTTCTACAAGTATTGGGTGATAGGTATTATAAGCCATACATTATATTTTTGTTAATACTTATGCAAGGTAGTGGTCATTATTATTAATCCTTTGGTTCTATCTGTGACAACATATCTTTCATTGTATTTAGGCTTCAATGATTTAAATTGATAGAAATTTGAATTTTTCTATGACATGAGTTTTTAGAAAATTTTATCTTCAAAAAATTTTAAAATTTTACATTATTTATTTAATGTGAACACAAATAGAGCAAAGGTTATATGATGGGATTTTCTCCTATGAATAGATTTTATTATCTTTTTCGTTAGAAAAGTGATTTAGCTCTTTTGATTTGTACTAGGCATATTGTTAGCTCAATATGTTATTTTATAAAAATATTGAGGCTTTGGGTTTTCCTTAATTGAGAACTTGGAATAATAGATGTTGTTGACCTTTTGGTGTGTCAAAACCTTAAGGAAAATCGAGAAAATAGAATTTTTATTGTGGATGATGATTTTACAGGACATGAACAACAACTCCACAATGAGATTTAAAAACTCAAGGAAATGAGATCTACGGCAAGATGTTGAAATGAATACTACATGGGCAAGGTGAGAGCATGGATGAAAATGAATTCTACAAGTCAAATGAAGATGATCCAAGAATTTTGAATAAGGTAAATTGATAGGAGAAAGTCTTAGAAGTCAACGCTCAAAAGTTGAGGACATTTTGGAAAAATAATAAATGCCTATATCCAATAGTGGATATCCCATTATAGATGTTCCACTATAGATGTACCATCTACTAAATATAAGTCTCCCTTGAATTGAGGCCAATCTTAGTTAGACATTCCAACTTTGAAATAGACATCTACACTAGTGGTTTCATAGTTGTACCAAGAGTAAAGATTCCATTGTTTATGAACCATGTTTTGATGGTAGTACAATAAGAAATCATAACCTATTGTAGGTGTAAAAATCTAAGACTAAATTTTAATGGATATCTGATCCCAGTACAACCATGGAACTATACCATGAGAAAAATTTCCATTATTTACAAACCATGTTCTGATAGTAGTGTAACAATCCCATAATCACTATGAATATCCTTGTTAAATAAAGGAAATAATTATTAGGTAACAAAATATTTTGGATACTAATCTCTTTCTTATTCATATCCATAGGATAAGGTTATTATGTTGAAGTGTAAAGAGTCTCCATCACTAACAACTACTTTTAGTAGGAGAAGAGTATGTATTTTTGACAAGTATAGTGCCATAAGGTGTGGATAAGTTGGTAAATAATAATTCATGAATCTCTAATTTCACAATATCTATACCAATATGGTTTCTTTTAGAAGTTAATTTACTTAAATTTTCACCAAATATCTTAATGTTACTAAGCACAAACACCTCAGTTATTTTCCTATCACAAAATTCTCTCCATTGTTTTATAGTTTTATTTTTCTTTTACTCTATTTTTTATTATCTTTTCCTCATTATTTTTTGTAGAATTACCTTGGATTAGGAAGTGCAATAAGGATGCAACTTGTAGTTTCTCAAAGTCTAACTACAAGTTTAATTACAAGCCTTAATGACCATCAAGTTTATTTTGTTTAAGCTTGGTACTTGTGATGGGGTGCGACCTACACCTCCTTGCATCTTGATTTCTAATCACAATTAATTTATTAGTGTGATCTTGTGTAGGATGTAGTATATTCCATTTTAAAATATATGTTTTTTGGATTTTGGACAAGGTAGATGCTTATGACTCATATTGTGCTGCACTATAATATTCCATTATTCTGATTTTAGAACACTGTAGATAGGTGAAACCCTCAATCTCAGAGATGCAACAAAGTCAAATTGCAATTGGTCATAACTCAAAAATTTATTAAAATTTTTCTTTTTCATGTTACGATAGGTTGTGACTTACAATTGTCCACAACATGATTAAAAAGTGGAAAAATAAAAGCATGTTAAAGAAATCAAAAATTATTTTTCATCGTAAAGTGCTATAGGACATATCCAAGTGTTGAAGTAAGTGTCCATCATGTGCATA
Organism: Gnetum montanum; assembly: GCA_015680685.1. Taxonomy (NCBI): domain Eukaryota; kingdom Viridiplantae; phylum Streptophyta; class Gnetopsida; order Gnetales; family Gnetaceae; genus Gnetum; species Gnetum montanum. The sequence goes on along the minus strand of MNCI01030329.1, from coordinate 163,295 downwards.
GCTACTAGACCTTACCTCTAAGCCTTCTTCCCTCTATAACATGCCAAAGGTAGGCCTTAAATCTCTTATTTTTTATGTGTTTTCTCTCTTAGACTTCCTATTATGCACTGTTGCAAGAAATTCTAGATCATTAGCCTTATTCTTAGAAGAGAATGAACATCTTAAATATGAACTATGATTTTTTGGTGTCTTCTTTGGTATTTTGGTAACCTTACTTCAGTATTTCAAGCATTTTTATTTGCTTATTTGTATTTTGAACTCTATATAGAGCTAGGTTTTTTTTGTTCCTTGTAAATTATTTTTGTTATAAAATTTTCTTTTTCTTATTATATAAACTATTTTTTTGAGGTGGAAATCAAGATAGGAATTTCTTCATTATCAAGATAACTCTAGGATATGTTAGATGAGCCATGAGAATTTGAATTCTATTATGTTAACTATGGGTATCATGTTTTTTTTAGTGTATCTATCCTAGTTTGTAAGTAATTTCCTATTAAGCTTGGGTTTGAACCATATCCAAGATAGAGCTTGTGAAAACAAGAGATTGCTTTTTGAGAAATACTTAGTAGTGTAGGATAGTATAGAGTAGTATATGTTAAACTTGCAATTTTTATGAAACACACATTTATATTCTTCCTACACTACACTCATGGTACAATAGTTAATTCATTGTCAATTATCAATGGATTTATTAGTGCATTATTAAAGATTTTCATACTTAAATTTATCTTGAATTGTTTACTTCCACCTCTACATTAGTCATTCACATTGAGGACAACATAGACTTTGTTAGGGACACCAATGTTGTTGAGATTTTGGATATAATTTATGTAGATCTTTATAGTTATTTTTAATTATGCACTTTGTGCAATTCAATTGCATCATGTTGTTTTTAATTTTAATATTGCTATTTTCATGGTACTTTATTTATTGCATTCTGTTTCATGTTTCCTTTTTTATGCATTATGTTATTATTTTATGTCTACTGATGTTTCTCTCTAGCAAGGAACATCTTGCATATCCCAATGCAAGAGGGGACATACACAAAGAAAATCTTTAGTAGCTTTAGATTTGATAGCATAGAGATGTGGTCAAGAGGAGTACTAGGAACATGCTCATAGGAAGCACATGGAGCATTTTTTGCACAAGTATTGGGAGACAAAGTTTTCTATGGTGCCATTAAAGGTACCTAGGAACTTCAAGTCTCTCATGAAACTAGCAAAGTCACTAGTTGTTGCTTCTTTGATAGTGCACAATCTAGAGTCTTTCTTGATAGGAAATGAGGTGTTCTATGAGTAGGAGGGTTAATAGATTTACTTAAGATTCTATAGAACCTCACCTACATCATGAACTTTTCAGCTTGGTACTAGGTCCTATGACATCAACAAGGTCCTTAGTATTAAGGTCCTCGATGTGGATCATTGAACTTAGAAGNGGATGAATAAGTTCCCCAAATTAAAACTTTGTAAAACAAAAGCACACACACCAAATTTAATGTGGTTCCCCAACTTGGGTAGTCCACACTTAGAGGATATATTTCTAGCACACCTCTAAACTTTGTTGGTCTTAAATGTGGTTAAAGGGTCTACACCTTATACAGTCGTCAAGCCTTGCTCCAGAGTGCTATGCCACGACACTAGCCACTCAAATTTGTAAGGTCCTATTATTCTTGGAATGTAATTTCAAAGCTTCCACAACCACTATACTACAACACCAATAACTCAATCGTGCAAGATCTCAACAAGCTCAATCAAGATGCCTTCCCACAAGAAGCACATCAATCCCGTAGGGTAATAAGGGAGAATAATTACAAGGGATAAATGAAAATTATTTTGTTGAACCTTGTACATTGAGGTACAGCACACTTCATAGTGAACAAATGATAATACAATGAAGAGAAATAGAGATTACAATGATTGAAAAAATAATTATACAATGATTATACAATATCTTGCACATTTATCAATGCATATGACATATTCTTATAGTTTCCATGTTTCTAAATCCATCTTGGAACTCATGCAATAGCTAAGAAATGGTCACTAATAGTTATGGAAAACGTCTTCTGAGACATCTTTCTGAATTTTCCTTCTATTCTGGCAAGACAACTTTGTCTTGGAAAGAAATCTTTCTAAAATCTTCATTTTAGGAAGATGTGTTTATCTAATGGTAGACATATTTATGAATCTAGCCTACACTATGTGAAGAAATCTTTCTTTGGTGAAGATTTCTTTGCTTGAGGAAAGATGTCTACTGTTTCTTGAAGATGTCTTTACTTGTGTTCACTCCAATTCTACCAAGACATCTATTGTTCATAGAGATGTCTTTTTAAAAAAAAATTTGTCCTTTGAATTCATCATTCTTTGTCCACAACCTTGATCTTCCACATACTTTAATGATGATAACTTTGCTTGTACAATATCTACTTCTTGTCCACATTCTTTGGAATTCTTGCATGTTCATTTGAGACCTTGTGAATGACCTTCTCCTTTGAGCTCTAGACCAGTTCATTTCTTGTTCTTTAAGTAGGCTTGAGCTCATATTGGTTTCCCATGTATATAGTCCTAAAGAAAATAACCACACAACCATGCAAACAACCTTTAACTTAATTTTATGTTTTGACACACCAAAAGGTCCACAATCTCCTCCATTTTAGTGATCTTCAAAACTTAAGAAAATGGGTTAGTGATCATACAAATATAACCATACTACTATCCCCCTTTTTGAATAGTAGAAAAAAGGATAAAGGAGAAAACCTTGGTTCAAAATAGATATCATAAAAGAAAAACAATGTTCAGGTAACAAAACATCATGACATAATCCCAAAAACATATAGTGAAGCAAGAAAATCAATTTAAAGAGTACACATTTTCTAGCTCTAATTTCCCTGAATAGTTGCCCTTAATTTATCAAGAATTGATCCATGCCTTCCAAGTAATATTCAAACTTAAAGCATGAATTGAGGTATAAGCATTGAAGATCAAGTAACCTATCTCTAAATCAATAAGTCATTAGTGGTTTGCATGGCATGATTCTTTCATTTTTTGATATGCTCCATTCTTGTAAAACATTAGCAAAAGATTAGGGCCTATCTTATATGATTAGGACAGTATAGTAATACTAATTGAAACTAGCCATGCCAAATTATTAATTCTTCATCTCAAGGCAAACTATTCAATAGACGATTCAATCAAAACTAAAAATACTTTGCCAAAACAATGATCCTAGTCTTTCTCATAACATCAACTATTTGCTTTACAAAAATAGGTACTTCTTGCTTTAGCTTATGATTGAATATCAAATAGGTGGGTTGTCAGTTCAAAAACAATGAGAACCAACAACACAAATTGATGCTAAAGACCAAAGATAGATCATGGAGGAACAAGAAGCCTATTTTTTAGAAACAATTATTTTAAGATAACTTGTATTTCTAAATTCAACCAAAAAGAAATCAATAATAGAATATGAAATCCATGAGAAAAACATGCAAGGAAATACAACAAACACAACCATTTAAAAATAACTCATGCTAATAAAAGAACCAAGTATATATTCATATATCTAATTAAGTGTTAAATACCTCTTGAATTCTGCATATGCAACAAACATAACCATTCAATAATTTGTCATCCCATTTAGAGTAAAATACCTCTTGAAGTCCTTTTCTTGCTCATTATGGTTCTTAGCCGAAGTCTTCAAAGATTCCCCCTACATTGGTGGCCCCCAAGATGATTAAGTAGCCTCCCCCTACACATGTGCTACTTATTTTGGGCTTTTCAAATCAATGTGTAAATGTTGCAAATCACAAAAGCACTACAACTATATGTTAACATTAAGCTCAAATGTGAAGAGTAAGGTCTTCATATTAATATTGATAGCATTTTTGAAAGCTTGTCAAAAATATTCTAAGGCCCATGAGCTTATAAGTAGCTCAAGTTAAGCAAGACTAAATTCAAGTCAAAGATTATTACAAAATGAAGGTCCAAGGGATATTTTCATAGAACTAATCAAATTAAACTCAAAAGAATGTGAGTGATGTTCTAAACACTAAATAAGTATTCCACCACCTATTTGATCTAGAAAGGATACAAACAATTTTAGAATTCTCAAACACTATTTTTAATAACTAGCAAGCAAGAAAAGAGATGAAAAAAAACTTACCTTGACTTATCTTAATTGCTAATAAGAAGAGAAGATTAGTGGAGTTTGCGATGGGTCCCCTATCATGAAGTACCTCCTCATCCTTAGGCTATCTTTCATTAGATCATGTATGTGATGTCTCTACTTGTTCATGTTCTTTGTGATAGAACCCTTGATCACTTTTTGCATTATTTTCAATACTCCACTTCTCATCACTTTCACTTATTGGTACTTGCACAATTTTCTTACCAAAGCCTTTTTGACAAGACCAAGCATTAATCTTATTTTGATCATCATAGTTAAGAGTTTGCTTATAACCATAATTTTCATGATTGAAATTATCAAATTTTACTATGATTGAGCTTGAGATTGAATTTTCATGTGTTGCTTCCTCCAAATTCTTTGATTGATTTTCAAGAGTCTCTACTTCTTAAATCTTGTTGCAATCCTTATTAAATGAGGTTAGCCATTGAATCTTAGCTTTTATGTCTAAGATCTCTTATTTCACTTTAGCATGAATAGCATCTAACTTATAAAGTACTAATTTCTTTGGCTTCCTATTCAAATAATGCAAAAGAAACTTTTTGTCTCTAAATTTACTATACCTCTTATTACACTTACTATCTTGTTTATTCATGTGTGAGGAATTTTCATCTGTAAGTGCCATGCATATGAGATGTTAATCTTTGGAAAAATTGTATGATTCTTCTTCACTTTGCTTACCATCATCCCAACTTGTATAAAAGTTGGCCTTTCTTTAATTCCTCATCATTGGATCTATTTCTTGGCTAAACATTGCTAACATTTGGATCACTAGGATATTCAAAGGCCATATGGCCTCTTCCTCCACAAACCCAACATTCTATAGAAGAGAAATCTAAGTTAGAAGCATTTAAAAATTTTTCACCTCTATCTCTACCTTTGAAAAGATTGGGTCTTTGCTGAGAAGCTTCCTTATTTCTTTTTGTAAGCAATCATTGTAGTTTTCTTGAAAGAAGGGCAATCTCATCTTCATTGCCCTCATCATGCTCATATCACTCATCATTGGAGGTAATATTTAGTGTAATAGGTCTTACTTGGATTACTAATTCACTTATGAGATTCATTTCATAAGCAATGAGAGCATGTTGAAGCTCTTCAAATTTTAGTGTTGAGAAATTTTTGATTTTCTCCATAGTGGTGACCTTTGGTCTAAACTCTTGTTGTAGAGTTCTGATCATTTTGATGATGACATCACTTTTGAGTAGATATTTTTTCTATTCCTCTAATAGCTACAAAAAGAACATTAGCTCTAAAGAAATGATCCTTTATTTTCTCACCTTATCTCATTTTGAGTTTATCATACTCACTTTGTAACACTAATAATTTTGATTGCTTAACAATAGATGTTTCCTCATAAGTAACTTCTAAAGTTTGTCAAGTTTCTTTGGCCATTTTACATCTTGCTACTCTATTAAATTCAGATTTATTCAATTCAAAATACAAATAATATTTTACTATTGAATCAAACATGAACTTATCCTTTTCCTCTTGTGACCATTTTTTGCAAGGCTTGATGATGCCAATGGAGCTATCAACAGGTAGAGCGTAGTCTTTAAGGATTGGCTCCCATAGTTCAAATACCATGGATTTGAAAAATCCTTACATTCTAGCTTTCTAGAAGGCAAATTTGAATCCATTGAACATGAATGGCTTTATGTAAGATGTCCCCTCCATTGTTCACTCTTGAAGTTAATGATGACAGAGAAGAGTACCAGTCTTTAATACCACTTGTGGATCATTGAACTTAGAAAAGGAGCAATGAATAAGTTCCCAAAATTAAAACTTTAATAAAACAAAATCACACACCAAATTTAACATGGTTTCCCAACTTGGGTAGTCCACACACAAACCTCTGGACTTTATTGCTCTCAAATGTGGTTGATGGGTTCACACCCTATACCGCCTTCAAGCCCCACTTCAAAGTGCTATGTTGCAACACTAGCCACTCAATCTTGCAAGGTCTCGTTAGGCTTGGAATGTGATTTTTAAGCTTCCATAACCTTTACAATCTTGAGCTCCACATCAAAGTGTTGTACTGCAACACTAACAACTCAATCCTATAGGATCCCAACAAGATCAAGTAAGATGCCTTCTTGCAAGAAGCACATCAACCCTACAAGCTAATAAGAGAGAACAATTACAAGGGATAAATGCAACTCAATTTGCTAATTCTTGTATGTTAAGGTACAACACACTTTACAATGAAAAAATGATAATACAATGAAAAGCAATGACAATTAAAATGATTGTACAATGATTACACAATGGCTTCCATATTTTTCAATGCATATGCCATCTTCTTATAGCTACCATGTTTCTAAATCCATCTTGAAGCTCATGCAATAGCTAGGAAATGGTTACTAACGGTCATGGGAGATATGTTCTTTATGCCTGAGACTTCCTTCTAAATTAGCCTCCTATTTTGGAACAATGTCTTTGTTTAGGAAAGACATCTTTATAAAATCTCCATTCTAGAAAGACATCTTTGTCTAATGGAAGATGTCTTTCTAAATTTGGCCTACATTTTGTGAAGATGTATTTTCTTGATAAAAGATGTCTGCTATTTCTTGAAGATATTTTTTCTTGTGTTTACTTTAATTCTACCAAGATGTCTAATATTTCTTAGAGACATCTTTCTTCAAACTTTCTTTGTCCTTTGAATTCATTGTTCCTTGTCCACAACTTTGATCTTCCACATGCTTTAATGATAAACAATTTTCTTGTATAGTATCTGGTCCTTGTCCAAGTTCTTTAGAATTTTTGCATGTTCATTTGAGACCCTATGGATGATGTTTTTCTTTGAGCTCTAGACTAGTTTGCTTCTTGTCCTTTATGTTGGCTTTAGCTCATCTTGGTTTCCCATGTACATAGTCCTACAAACACAATAATCACACATCCATGAAACAACCTTTGACTACATTTTACTTAATGTTTTGACATACCAAAAGGTCCACATTCAAGATGTAGGTTGAACTAAAAAGATAGAATTTTGTAGTAACATTATTGGAAAGAAATACTTAGATAATTAAGCTCTTCCTCGATGAGGAGATGGATGAGACAAGATAACCCTACAAGAATCTTTCTCCAAAAAAGAGGATTCTTGCTAGGATGATGATGAAGAATATTCTAGGTAGCTCTCATTTGTGCATGTCATGTCCTTTAGCATGTTGGTTATGAGTGATTTGAAGGATCCTTGTATCCTCAAATATCTATTTATTATTTTATCTAGTATGAAGTTGGCCATCTAGGACATCAATGTGGTTTCTTTTCCATCAGTGATCTTGACATTGTATTAGCATTTTTAGGTTTGGCCACTTGCCTTATCTATTAAGGAGATTGTTGCATGGGGTGAATACCAGTTTTCAAATCTAGGATGTGTCTTCTATACTTAGTAGCTACCCAAGACATCATCTAAGAAGGATCAGTGGATTCCTAATCTAGGTGTTCTTAGAGATGAGGATAGAACTACTTGGGAGGCTCATTACACTAATGTAGAGTAGCACAACAACCATAGCACAACAAGGCATGGCAGATGATGATCAAGCTTTGGTTTCATCATGGTCCAATTCAATGCTTTGCAAGTGACTCTCATTACACATTGTAATGAGATAGAGATGTATCTTCATGTCCTTTATGATCAAGTCAAGAGGAGGTAGTATCAGTTGACATCTAATGTGAAGATTCTATGTCATCATTTTTTTTCTAGAATATGGAAGCTATACCACACTATTAGCCGTTAAGAGGTTGGAGAACCAATGGAGCTGGAGTTTGCACCCATGGGTTCCTCGATCAGTAAAGCTGATCAGGCTAGACCATCTAGCCTTATAGACTAGATGGATAACAAGGTAATGGAGGGATACTTCATGAGTAAGGAGGTAGGTGAGGATGCATCTCAACCTCCTTCTTCAATAGATAATTCTATAGCTTCTTCTAGGAAAGGCTCACCTCCCCTAGCTTGAGCATATTGTTTCCACTTCTTCTTTCCCTCTCTCTTTCATTCTATATTTTTAAAGTATTATGATAAGGATTTTGATCTCATGATATTCTTTAGTTATTTAGTATAATTCAATTAATTTATGTGCATTCTTCTATTCTCTTTTATTGGGATGATAAAGATCTAGTTAGGGGCTAGGTTAGGACATGAATTAATGCTTCCTTTCACTTGGTTTCCTTAATTTTATAGCTTGGGAAAGTAGCTACAAGTTTATGCTACCCATAGTCATCCACAATTCAAAGTCTTAAGTTATAATTGCATCTTCAATGAGTTTCAAACTCATAAAAAGAATAATGTCTATCCTACAACCATCAAGAGTCAATTTTCAAAAGATAGAAAATTGAGAGACAAGTGGAGCTAACTTTGAATGGAAATGAGGATAGCATAAAAGTTGAATTTGAAGTTCAACAAGGTCCTACAAGCTCATGAAATCCACATGAGTTCATAGCATAGCATTTCTATTAAATGTGGTTTGTAGCCACTTGTAACTTATTTTTCAATAGAAAAAGAAAATTTATCAATGCAAGTCCCTATGACATGCACCCTTGTTGTAGTCATAATGGATCTTTTAGCCTAATTAGTTACTCAACTATTTAGATATGAATACTTGAACATTTAAAACCGTTGACTAAGACTACTAATTAAAATCCCTTGTAGTAGTTGACTAACTTCATAATTATTCATCTGGCCATGAGTTGTGACCTCACTAGAACTCATACCCAGGTTGTAGCCATTAGCTAGAAGTTATTGCAACCATCAACTAAAGTTGTTTTAGCACCAAATCAAATTAGAACCATAAAGAAAAAAGAACATAATAAAGATATACAAACATACACATACGTATATATAGAAATATATAGTTAGAGATTCTAAAGATAGAGAGATAAAAAATAATTAGATTGTTGTATGATGTTATTTTGTACTAAATTAAAGAATGAGATAGTGATTTCTTCTTGTTTATGAGTGAATTAATGTTGCGCATTCTTCATTATACTTATAACAACTTAACCCTATGTAACTTGTGCTCTATGTGATTAGTTCCTATATTTTATAGTGCAAGAACACAAGAACACATCTAACACCATTGATAAGAAACAACAATGTTTTTATAGAGTCAAAATCGGATCCCTTATGTGTTGTAGTAGGAATCATCATAATGAACAAAAACTAACATAACCTACTTAAAACTAAGCCAAGCAATTCATGATCAATAAATAGTATAGAAAAAATTAACCATTTAGAAAATCTTCCTCAATTCAAAAGGAGACTTGGGGCTCAAAGGATAATTTCAATAATCTGAGTCAACCATTTTGCTAACATCCATGGGTATCAAGTATGAAGAGATTATACACACATAAAAGATACCTTAAAAAATAATGTCTAAGAACATAGAAAACATAGCATAATATAAGAACATGATTGGAAAAGAATCCAAAACAATGCAACATGGAAATTAGATTTATTAATAGATGCATTTAGGATAAGAAGGAAAATGTGATTAAAACATATCTAAAGTAGATCTAGGAAAAACTAGAGATAAAATGTCCTAGAATGAAAAACCCAAAATTTGAAAACAAAATTAAGGAACCTACAAAAGTATGTTCCTAGAGGTATACTAGAGATCAAAGATGTCTGATAGGAATTTATGTTATCATGTTCTTACTCCAATGAGTGCATTGGTGCAAATACAAGAAGAATGAAAGTAAATCTAGTAGTTGATGATTACAAGAGAAAGATCAAATCAATGTGTTGATCTAATTCTCAATGAATCTTTAGGAGGAAAACATGAAAGGGATATAATATGTTAGCATGGGATAGAGAGAAAAATAACAAGAGAGCTAAAATGAATAGAAAATCTCTTGAAAGAAAAGTGTTGATGAGCTTTGTCTAAAAAGCTGAAAATTCTAGCTAGATGATTATAAATTCCAACCCATGATATTTAGGAATACTCTCCTATATATAAAAGCCAAAATGCCCTATAAATTATGCAAAAATAACATAGTGGTGTCCATAGAATCTTTTGAAATCTTTCAAAAGGTTCTATAACACTAGAAAAATTTGGTGCTTGAAAAATGAAGATTCTGAGCAAAATAATTTAACCTTGGATCTCATGGGCCTTGAGAAAGGGATCCAAAGCACCCAAGATGATCTTGCTAATAATCCAAGGACCTAGAATTTGTAAAACAATGTAAATTAATTTTAAATATAAATGTAAATCTAATTATAGAGAAATAGAGAATAAATTTGCACTAGATAAATGAATTGCAAATTTTATTAAAATAATAAAGTTTTGCAAGAACAAGTTTAAATGAGTATAAGTTTCTATGCTTAGAGTCCACAAAGGGCTGTACAAATGATGCTTGAAGCCCTATTAAAGCCAACAGAGTATGCTATGCAATCAACTCCACTTTCAAGAAATTCTAATTCTTGTTTCTGAAGCTCCTTTTCTACTCTCTCTACACTAGATCTACATTATTATTAATAGAATGGTTGCTAAACTTTTGTTTGATTTGCAATGCTATGAATTTCTCTAGTTAAGTGCAAATTTGCCAAAAAGTCCTAGTAAAATGGTTGCAAACTTATGGTGGTATGGACTCCACTAAAAGTCTCAATGTTTAGCTTAATGCCAAATGCCAAAAAAGCCCTTTCAAAATGGTTAGCTTGGTTTATAGAGGTCATTTGGCTTTTGATCCATTGCCACAAATTTTTTCCATGATTATTGACAATTTGCTGCAAATTTCAGGTGTTTACAAGTCTTCTATCCCTAGTGTATTTATCAAATTTGGAAATTTTAATAAATGAAGGCTCATCATTTATGCACTAGCTTTAATATTTATATGTTGGCCTCAACATTCAAAATCAAAGCCCAAAAATTTATACATTGGCTACAGGTGGTTCCACTATATAGGTTGCTATGACCAACATCAAAACTATGAAAAACCCAAATTTCATGGTTCCCAAGGCATTTTCAGCCTTTCCAAGCCTAGATATATGCATGATATAACATTTTTCCATTTTGAAAGTGAGGTAATAACAAATTATGAAGCATTTTTTGCCTCCATACGTTAAGATATGTGAGATTGTAGCCTGTGAACTACAAACTTTACATTTTACAATAAGATCCTATCTCAAGTTCAGTGGTGAAGGTTATAATACCAAGTGCCAAAAAAAATAAGGCAGTTTTATCTACCATTATTTTTACACCAAATTACAATGGTTTTTGTTATGAGTTGCAACATGAATTTTCTTTATCATCATTCATTGATCCCTCTTTGTTGATGTTTTGAGGATTAACCTAAGAGACATTGACAAAGAATGCAAATCCCCATCATAGGTGCATCACCAACGTTTCCTCTCCATGCTTAATTCTATAGTTTTTGAACCATGCTAAAGAGTGCTTGTGATGATGAGATATGATAATGAAGAGATGATGTAGAGTAAAGGCTATATTTAATTGCTAAGGAATGGCCACATGTGTTAACAATGAATTCCACATATTGACATCATGGTTACAGTATGGTAGTAACATGCTTGTTGATTGGTGTAGTCTTCACGCTTTTTGCTTTGAAGTATTGGTTACTCAGTAATGTTTTTGAGGAACCAACACTCCACTCCAAGGATTCTTTGACCATTAGGCTCCTTCCTTTGCTTGTTTCGAGCCATTGTTTTGACTTATGTGCTTCATTAATCTTTTAATTTTCTTAGCAATTTTCTTCCCCATTTTTTCTTTTCTTTTGTTTTATTTTATTTTATTTTATTTTTGTAGGGTGAAACCTTCATTGTGTTTCATTGTCAAGGCCAAACTTAGTTTGGTTTTCTCATTGAATGAAATGTATTACATAAAACAAACTTGATAGTGAAGCATGATGAAGGTGATGTCACACGACCACAGTGCATGCATGTCAACCATAGATCATCATTGTTATTAGGGTAAGAAAGATTGTAATTGGGCTATGGGATTGTGGCTTAAAAAGGAGAGCTACTAGGAATGATGTGAGATAAGCACTCTTGGCATGGCAAAACAAGCTCACCAAATCTTATGCATCAAGGTCACATGGTAACTTGCTACTATGATGAGTTGTACCTTCATGATGACTTCTAGGCTTCATCTTGCAAGCACAACTTCAAGAATGCTAGAAAACAAGACAAAGAATACATGTTATTACAAGAAATTGCATAAGGATACATGAAATAACCAACAAACTATATGATACCATAGGCTACTATTAGTACAACATTGGAAGATTTGTGTCATATGCCACAAATTTTACAAAGCTTGTAGTTCATTCATTGTGTCAAACAGAGAGAGAGAGAGAGAGAGAGAGAGAGAGAGAGAGAGAGAGAGAGAGAGATGGAGGTTATGAAAGCTTTCTTGCTATTAGTTGTAGATCATCAAAGTCATCAATATTAGCCATTTATTCCAACTTGTCAACAATAGTACACAATACTACAAGCAAACATGTGAGTGTTAAATGTAATCAAGGACTATGTGATGACTTTAATGTTGCTTTGTAAGGGTTTGATGATGTCTTGAGTAGGCTTAAGTTCTAGTGAGGAACTTGATTTCATGCATTTTCTTCTCACCATCATGGTTTAGATGGGAATTTTATCCAAGGAATCCTCCATGATGTTTCTAGCTTTAAGGTTAATGGTCATTAGGCTACTTTAGGATGTTAAGGCTCTATGGTAGAATGGCTTTGAGGCTCAAGGTTCGAATATTTAAGGTCAACTTGGTCTAACAACATCATAAGAGGGGCCTCATTTAGGCTTTAAGACCAACTAAATTTCTTTCCTTATCCTCCTAGCTTAATCCTACATGTTAACATATACACATCAAGTGACTCTTGTGTAATACAATTGTTAAATAATGTAAAAACAATGCAAAACAGTTTAATAATAAAGTAGAGGTGGTTCAAAAAAAATTAAATCAATGCCAAAAAAGGTCAAAACATGGGCAATGGAGGTTGCAAGAGGTAGATCAAGGTAAACATAGTGAAATAAAGGCCAAATGATATGGAATGTGGCCAAATGATGGTCAAAACCGTATAAAATGGTTTTGAATAATGTCAAATAAGGCCTCATTCATGCCAAATTGCATAAAATAGTGTTGAATCAAGTCAATTAAGATCCAAATGATGTCAAATGATGGGAGAATGTGGTTAAATAGGGCCAAATGATGTAAAAATGATGAAAATAAGGTCAAATGACACCAAATGATAGGAAAGTAATAGACAATAATGTGAAATAAGGTCAAGTAAGGTCAAAAATATGGTGGAACAAGGCCAAACAAGGTAAGGTAGGCAACACATGGGCAAACATGGTCAATCAAGGTCATGTTTTGAGTTTTAGCCCTTAATGGGCCATGAAGTTGCTAGTTTTAGGCCTTCATAGACTATAGGAGGGGCCTATTCCACTGGCAAGGTGAGTATGTGGCAAAAGCAAGTAATGCATGGTAAAACAAGGTAAAATAAGATTATAACATGGTAAAGGCAAAGTAAAAATCAAGTTAAAACTATTTTAGACAAGGCAAGCCGGTGGAGAAGGGTAGAATAGTATTAAATATAATATATATTTAATAAATTTTTTGGTATTCTTTTATTTATTTTATTTTATTTTTATTTTGAACCCACAAGAGCTGCAGGGTTTCTATCGTGAGGCCATGACGGTCCAGGAGGGAGGGGCGATGAGGTCGCGGCAGGTGACGACGGTGCACAAGGAAAAGGTGCAGCCACAGCTGGGGGGGCCAGTGGAACCCTAAACAATGCAGCTCCACCTTTGCAGGACTGTGTAGCCTGCAACAGTTTTTTATTTTTATTTTTATTATTTTTAAAGAATAGTTCGTGATGGTCCTCAACTCGGCAGCGGTGAATCTGCAGCCCCTCCGTGTGGACGACGCTTTTCTTAAATTCGAAGCCGTCGCCACCATTGCTGCGCTTTTGCTCCAACATGAACTTTGTTTCTCTTTCTTGTTCTCTCTCTGTTTGGATTCTGCCAAAGTACTGCATGGCTTTGATTCTTCTTGGTCTGCTATGCTGAGTGTTGGATTGATGAAAAATCATATTAGTAGCATTGATCGTGGTTCGGGCTCTGATCTTTTTGTTTGTTTATATATTGTGTGATGCGCTTTTGTTTTTGTTGCATTGCATCACTATTGGGTATCCGTCGATTATAATTGCCATCAGTGAAACTGCTGGTGCTTGGGCTTTGAACAGGCTATGAAGCTGAAAGTGGGCCGGGTTTCGTTGAAAAAATTGCAGTTTTAGACTTCCAGCCCATTGAATTGTCTTATTTCTTTCTTTTCATTTGAGCCCATTCTCATTATTTTCTGCAACTTTTTTCTGTAACAGCATAGTAATAGTTTTATCCAAATTCTTTGTAATCTATCTCCTTTATAAGACTTTGGGATAAGTCTGATCCACAAGACATCTTGGTCTAAGTATGATGATCATGGAGATCAATCTTACACCTGTCGATCCTAACAATGGCAACATATTAGTGGAATAAGTGGAAGCAGCACAAAAATCATGGAGCAGCAGTAGCAGAAACTTTAGGGATCAGAGGTTTTATTAAAAATATGGTGGCGCCGTTACTGCTTTCATCAGGGACATCAAGATCTCTTTATTTGTACATTAAATTTGCAAATTTTTTTTAAAAAAATGGCATTTTCAGTTTCATCAGCAATAATTCCATGAGACCATAAAAACTTGTAAGTAGCTGCATAACCAACGTTAAGTCATAGTAATAGACTGTCCATAGCTATTCTATAAAGATTCAATCCAAACTTGAGAATGCTTTTATTGTACTCTAAAACCTTGTAAGCTAATTGTGGAATATAATGACATAGCTGTCACCGTTTAGAAAAAGTTGTTTGGAAATCTTTTAAACCATTTTAGAAGAAATGTGAGCAAGTCCTTGGCTGTACATTCATCATTGCATGTATAATTAGACGTATTGTATTGGCTTAATCACCCTGTAAATTGAAAAGGCAGGGCTATGGTGCTTATTTCAGCATATAGTTTGTAACAGTCATTGCTAAACTTTAGGGTAGCCAATACATATTTTTATTAGTTTTCAAGACATTTTGGTCGCACAAGGTGGTTTCATGTGTGATTGTTTTGGTTATCACGTTGTATTATTTTTGCCCAAAAATGGATGTCATTGTTTTGGGTTATTAAAACTTTAGAGAGTGTATTATTTATTGTTATCTTGTTGCAATGTGCAACTATGGCTATTGTTGATGGATATTTTGCTATAGACTTTTAATTGTTTTCATCATGTTTTGTATTTTCTATGTTTTATATGTTTATGCAAACATAAATAATGGATGTAATCTATAAGTTGAGATAGAATGAAAGACCAGGATATGAAGTAAAATGCATGAATAAAATGTGATGTAAAAGAATTGTAAATCATGGTATAAATATACAATTGAAAATGTAAATTATATCATTAAGTAAACTTGTCACAATGTTTGTGTAAAGGAATATAAAGAAAAGGCTATTTCGTTTAACAATTTTAGGTCCTAGTAGGCCACTAGTTTTTGGCCATGGTAGGTCATCATGTTGCCAGTTTTAGGACTTTGCAGGCCACGATGTTGCTAGTTTTAGGTCTTAGTGAGCTATGGTCCATATGTGCCTAGCAAGTATGATATAGCATTAATATAGCATATAATGATAAAACCAACAAGGAAACATGATACAAGGTTGCGAAGGTGAACAAACAACCATTGACAAAAGAGGGGATAAGACATTTACTATGTAGTTGTTTGATCTTTGATAGATCAAAGAATCCTTTTTGCACAATTCAATGCTCACCATTTCTCTTGTTCAACATGGTGACTTGTAGGCATTTTCGTTGGTCACCCCATATCATAGGGTTGGTATTGCTAGCATTGTTGTTGTTCTTATTATTGGTCCTGGTCTAAGTATCGAGAGTTTCCTCTTAAAACTCCACCTTTGAAGCTCAATCAATGTTGACATAGTTATGAGAATATAGTGACATATTGTCTCCATGAATTATAATTTTACCATCCTCATATGATAAGTGGATCTCCTGATGTATACGAGATGAGCTCACATGAAGCTTAGCCAACCATAATCTTCCTAGAATCAAGTTGAAGCTGGGTGTCTCTTCAACCACTAGAAAGTTGGCAAATGTAGGGAATTGCTCATCAGCTATGAAATACCAGGAGATAGAACCTAACATTGCTAATCATCACCCATTAAATGACTTGAATGCTAAGGTAGTGATTTCTTAGATATTCTTAGTTAAGCCTAGTTTCTTGAGAATAGTGTATAGTATCATGTTGGTTGTTGCTCCATCATCCACATGAACAAGATGAACCTTGTATCTACCAACATGTATAGTAATGAGGAGAGGAGTGGATAGCACTTCTCTATTTCAAGAGTTGACCTTCATCTCACTATTATGAAAGTTGAGCATTGTCTAATGCCTATTTTCCCTAAGCGAAGCTTGCTCAATGATAGAGTTGATTGACTCTTTGTTCATGAGCATGTCTTCACTCATAGGGATAGAAGTCAACACTTGAGCTAATGTGTCTCTATGAATTAGAAAGGTCATGACTAGGTTGTACAAGTTCAACGATATAGTTTTTTATTTTACAGACCATTTAGCTTGTTCCATTATTGTGAGGAAGCTCTTTTTCTTGGCATTTGATCTTTCAACCTTAGTGGTTCCAACTTCCTCCATTCTTCCAAGAGTTTGTGGCCTAGGTTTTAATGTTTTTTCCTTGGGCCCCTTGTCCATGGATGTTGTTGATGTTTATGTAGGTCTAAGTGGGTTAATGTTTTTTGAAGACTTTTGTTGTTGGCTATGTTTAGTGGGATTTGTTGTTGATTTGGTGACAAGTTATTTTCATTGCTATTATGGTGTTGATTTCTTGCTTATTGCTAAGTTTTTAGACACTATAGGTGGGCTTTGGTCATGGGTAGTCATAGGTTTTCTTGTTGAAGGTGGAGGGACTTGAATAATGAACACTTCCTTAGGCTTTGGATGATTGGTAACTCATGGTCTAGGTTGTGAAGTTGATACCACTAATAGGGAAACACATATGATGAAAGGCTTCTTAGGGGCTGGAGATTGTGGTACTCTAATGATGAAGGGCTTTCTAGGCTTTGTGGTTTGGGACCAAGATGGTACTTTGATGACAAAGGATTCCCTAGGATGATTATACAATTTGGTTTCTATGAATGAGGCTATGGTATAAGAGTTATTATTGGAACTTGGAGAGTTGGGCTTGTTCAATACTAGCTCTCCATGGTCAATCATCTTTTGAAGGTCATCCTTTAATGCTAGACAAAAATTTATGTCATGACCAACCATTTCATGATAATGTTAAAGCCTATTCTGTCTAAAGTACTTTGGTAGATTTAAATCATCTTTGGTCATTATCATCGAGTATCTAGCTATGTCACAAAGATAATTGTGCCTCTTACAAGATTCCTCAAATAGTTGCTTATGTTGTATACAGCTGTCTTTATGAAACTATTCTAAAAGCTCATAGGGCTTCATCGGTAATCCATTGTACTTCGACCTATCCTTTTATCCAAAGTTTGATCTTGGTTGATTTGGGGTGTAGGAGGTGGATGGTTGCAATGAGTCAGAAGGTGTGTTGCATGGTAGTGATTCTTGCCTCTCTACTTGTTTTAAACCCTTCAATATTGTAATGATGATTGTATATTTTTACCTAGTTTTATCCATATCCCTCCTTGTATGTTGATTTTTGTATGCTATGTAGGCTAGATTTTTGCTAGCCTTGGTTTGCAAAAGGGCTTGGCTCAATGATTGGGGCTCTAAGTAGTAAAGCTTTAACTTGATGAAGTTATTTACTACTTCCTTGAAAATGGCCAAGAGGTGAGCTTTAGAGATAGGCTTTGGAATCTTGTTAATCATTGAATTCCATCTCTAAATGAACCTTTTGACTAGTTCAAGTGGCCCCTACCTCACCTTCATCATTTGATCCAATGTGGTAGCTAGCTTCAAGTTGTATTTGAAGTGGTTGACAAATTGGTTTATTAGGTTCTCAAGGAAAGACATGGAAACTCTAGTTAAGGTTTGATACCAATATAAAGCCTTTACCTTAAGGACCACAGGGAAAATGCATAATACTATATGTGGCCAAGCTTGCTAAGAGAGGCATTCAGACTAGAAGGTGATAAGGTGTATGTTGGAATCCCCTTCATCATTGTATTTCATGAAATTTGCTATGGGCATGCCCATGTGTAAGGTTATTTGAGGAATGGTAGGACTTAGAGGATTATCCTAGTAAAATTCTATAACCTTGATTATTTAATTTGTACTAGCTTTAAGCTTTCAAAACTCTTTAGTAAGGTCTTGGATCATCTAGGAGGCCTGATCCAAGCCTTGGGATGTCCCTGTATGTTGAGATTCTTATATTGATGGTTAAGGAAGAATTGAGTAGCTTGAGGTTGTGTGATTGGCATTGATATAGATGGAATAGGTTGTGTGACCACTATTGTAGGTGGGTTGAACAAGGAGAAATAGGTTTATGTTGGGACTTATGATATGAAGAAACAAAGAAAGTGTAAGAGGCTTTTAAGATTTGGGGCCCTAATGAGGGTCTTGTTGGTATGGTGAAGGGAGATGACATTATAGATACCACTAGGGGTGGATGAATAGAGTGAGGTTATGTGGTGAATGACATTGATGAGAATAGCAAGGCAGATTTGGAAATAGGCTAGGCTTACTACATAGCAATGAAAAATTTTAGTCCAAACATGATTGAATAGGTAGGAGAAGATTGAGGTACCTTCCCTATAAGGGATAGTAGGGGTACAAAGCTAGAGGTGGTTGCTTGGGAAACCAATTGCTGGAGAAGGTTTTCAATAAATGTGATTGGCTCTTTCTTTGCCTCAAAATCGTCATGCTCCTCTTGGCTATACACTAACTTAACTTCCTCACTATGCTCATCTATGTTTATTAGTTGAGCTAGCATATGTGTATGAAACTCTATCAACCTTATTTGATCATAAGAAGAAGTGATGTACTCCTTCCCATTTTAGTGAATTATGTCAAAATCACGCTTGGATTTAGATTCTGCACATAGAATGAGTAAGCCTATTTGAATCTTGGCACAGATGAAGTTGTAGTATTTTTTATCTATGCTTTAGTAGAAGGGGTAGGCTAAGTCTTCTAAGAGACTGTCTATGCTCTGCAACCACTAGATCATTAGGATCATATATGAAGATAGCTTCTTGGGTAGGGGCCATGTGTGTAAGGTTTAATGGAAATACAGTTGATTTGCTAAAGGGCCTTAGCTAAGTTCTCAACTAGATTTTAAATTTAACAGTTTTAGCAAGTGAAACTTCTCATCTTATAAATGGTTTTATCTCTGGAATGTAGTGAAAACTATAACTACAAGTGTAGTGTAGGTGACAATGTTTTGGGTTTTGAAATGTAGGGAGAAAGGGTTGCACTACAACTCATTATTGAGAAAATTTTTTTGTGTAAAATTATTATAGGTAGGCTTTATGTTTTTATGCTAGGTTTGGATGACCACCCATCAATAGCCTATATTACAAAAATATGTTAAGCTTTGTAAAAATATGCTGGCACTAGCACAAAATACGTTGGCACTAGTACAAAATATGTGGTGCTCACCTCACCTAGCCTACACTAAAAAAATACACTGCCCTTATGAAAAAATACATTAGGTTGGCTGTATGAACAATAAACACGTTGGGTTTCTCTAGTAATAAATATGTTGGGTTTTCTAGCAATAAATACACTAGGCTTTCTAGCAATAATTATGTTGGGTTTTCAAAAAGTATGTTGGGCCAACAAAAATACATTAATCTTTAAAAGTATGCTAGGATAACAAAAATACATTGATGAGTGGCAAGGTACCCTTACACTCAACCATATGAATACAAGCGTTTCACGCACGATCCGTTTGAACTCCGTAGATGGGCTAGTTGTGGTATTTAGATAGTTACTCATTGATTGTAGTTCATTATCTTTCCATTTGGAGTAGTATTTGCTTTGTCATGTATGGTTTAGTCCAGAGTGAGGTGTATGATGTAGTCCTAAACTAGTGCTACTCCTAGAGGCAATAGAAAATAACTTTAATTAAGCTAAGAGGAAAATGGAGAGAGAGTTAATCTAATAGGATGTAGGGGGAGAGAATCTAAACTAGCCTAAGTGCGATGAGCATCTGTTCCTTAATCATCCATGCAAATCTTAGACCTCATACTTGCCTACCACTAGGATTACTAAGCACATGGCCTAGGTACGCTACTAGGATGCCAAGTAGTCACACTTGAATGCCCGTGATTAAGTCATACTCATTCTGCATTTAAGGATTTTAGGGTGAAGAGGTATTAACTACAAAATCAAATAACAATAAAAATTAAATAATTAAACTAAGTGAATGCTATAATGATGAAGTAATCTCAATCTTTATTTCTGGTCATGTGCATGTCCAAGTACATCACACTTGCATAAAGGTGTCGTAAAATTACAATCATCACACTGTGGGCATGCACTGGGAGAAAGGGTTGAGAAGAACTAAAAATGAACTAACTTCTATCTACTAACCAAAAACTAACTGACTCCTTTCCATGTGCCCGCATGTGTATTTATAGGCTCACATAGGAGTCACGATATCGTGTATCTGATATTGTTATTTGGGTCATGATATTGCATACCGAATATCGTGGATCCAATATCGAGGGTCCGATATTGGAGCCTAATGAATCATAATTCATTGTACCCCCATGATTGAATGAAAACTCATCCTTGAGTTAAACAAAATGAGAACAAGCTCCATTGATTACACAATGGATAGGTATGGGATTATTAACTGACTAGGAATTTATTCATGCCACAATGGAGAATTGAATAGAACAAAATTGGGATAGACACAAAAATACAAAATCACAAAATTACAAAATTTCATGGAACTCATGTGGTTCCAGCTGGCAATGGCTCCTTCATGGGTCAGTTCCCATTGTTTTGTGCTCCAAGTTTTGGGATTTGATGGCTCTAAAGGAGTTCCTGGAGCTTTTCCTCTTCGATGCAAGGATCCTATGTCATCCACACTAATACTCCAATGTTTAATGGAGTCGATACCTTCCATGGACATAGTAGTTGTGGAAACATTTGATTTTCTTTAACATACTAGGCCAAAAAAAATTGTCATTCCTCCTCGTAGGCTTTGGATTTGTCCTTGTATTCCTGGAAATTTGTAAGCTATCAAGCCAAGTATGCTATGACATCTTTCTACCCTTGGTAGCTGGCCTTAACCACATCTAGTTCAAAATTTGTGACTTCTAGCTTCTACAACGTTTTCTTGTACTCTGCAAATTTTGCTTCATATTTGGCGTAGGTGGTAGCTACCTACTTCTTAAGCTTTGTTCTCAGGCATCTTGCTATCAACATGGCTAGATTAGCATACTACAGGTTTGCCAATTCCATGTACTCTGTGAGATCTTGAATCTGTAGGTCCTGGCTTTTAAGCTCTGCTTGATGGGCAAATGCATATGTGTCCAATATAGCCTACCAATTAGTGTGTTAAGCACTACAAGTATTGATGTGGGCCTTGGCCATATGGATCTCCTTCTCGATGACTTGCTTGTACATCCCCACCTGGTCTCTGAAATGCTCCTTTAACTTTTCATGCTTCTTGGCCTTGTTTTACCATGCAGTTATTTCAATGTCCATCTTCTGACAAATTGCACGTACCTCCTCCATTGAGAGGGTTCGATTCTCTTTGGCCAAACAGTTCATGTCTTGGTTGAGCTTGATCAATTGTTCTCATAACTACTAAAAGTTTTCTTTGAGAAAATTCTTCTATTTCTCTATAGTGGTCAATTAAAGAGTGAGTTGTTTATTCTCTTCTTGTAAGGCTTTGAGTGCCTTGGCATGTGCATAGGTTTGCACTTCTGCCTTGAAGGCATCCTAGTTAGCCTTCTCCTTCTTCTCCACCACTCTTTTATTATCTACCAGTAGCTTATTGAGTTGCCCCATTCTAAAAGTATCTAGATGGTCTATGAGAATGAATTGAGATGGGTCCCGTTATGCAGCTTAAAGGGAAACAAGCCTTTCTTGGAGTCTTGCCAACTCCACTTCTACATGCTCAACCCTAATCTTTGCCAAGACCATCTTTCCTTTGGTGGAGATGAGGTTTGATTGCACTACTATGACATCTTGTGGGATGTCAAAAAGGATGTCATTACTTATCCAATTTTTAGCAATCGATCAAGGACATCCTCATGCTCCGCAGGAGTCATTGAGG
The DNA here is from genome assembly GCA_015680685.1 of Gnetum montanum. NCBI lineage: Eukaryota > Viridiplantae > Streptophyta > Gnetopsida > Gnetales > Gnetaceae > Gnetum > Gnetum montanum. The sequence continues at coordinate 140,844 of MNCI01030329.1, read as the reverse complement.
GACTAGCCAAAGTTTAAGCATCACATGCTCCTATGAAATCTATTAATGGCACAATAGGGACGTTGAAAGATTCTTTTATGTGGTCTATGACCACTTCTACGGCTCCTACTGCATCTTGGTGCTGCATGACCACTACTGTGGCCCCTTCACCTATTTCCAATTGCACATGGAAAGACACAGCATTCCTTGAAATTTTTTGTAACCAATGGGTCTGCCCTCATCCTATTTGGATGGACACCTCACCCACTATGTGATCAATAGAAACTATGGGTTGTATGGTTTCATCAATGATGTAGAAGAGATTAGCATCATCACAACTTCCCCAACTGACTGTCTTAGCAATGGCCCTCAGATGGCTCATCGATGGTCGATAATCCTGTGGTGGTGGTGGCAGTTGGTCTTGCTTACTCATGTTGGGCCCTGCTTGTTGTTGACTAGGCCTTGTGCTTGGGAGTTGGCTAGGCCCTATAGTTTAAGTTGCAATGGGCCCCATCGTCTATTCTTACCCTAGCTCCAGTGTCTCACTAGCACTTTTCCTTGGGGCTGGTGACTTCAGCAATTTTGTGAATGAAGCATTTTGGGCTCTTCTAGGAACATCATTGGTGTACCCCAGAATACTAGCACATTTGCATGGCTTCCTAATAAGATAAGGGAATGGCAACGCAAACTTCCCTATCTTGCATTCTTCAAACTACCTTAATATCTCCATGAGATATAGATGAGGAATGTTAGCATTAACCTTTCCCACCAATATCACACTTCTTGCCACATATGTTGAAATTCTATTTAATCCTCTTGTGGGGAAGATGTGATAATTACCAATCTTGAAATATATACTTTCCTTTAGCATCAACTCTCCATATGTCTTATCTTCTTTATTGTATGTCGTCTTCAACCAAATCTTTCATGCATCAGTGTTAGAGTGGGCAGGTGAGCAACTTTTGGCCCTGTATTCAGAAGGTTTAACACTTTTGAAATGGCCTTGATGGAAACATCAACAGATATACCACCAATGTCAATTGTGGTGCCTTCTTCCTTATTGTGCCAAAATTGATACATTTCTCCTAAGTACCAGGCACAACTTTTAGAGAGGATAGGACATAATGGGGACCCTTTGAGTTGGTTGCTAATAGGCTCAGGAGAAAATTCTGTAAAAGGTTTGAAATTTAATTCCATGATCAAAGCTACCGACGTGGACCTTTCTTGGATAGCCTGGACATACTTTGGGGATAATGTGAGGTGTTGTCCCTATTTAGGTGCTTCAGCAGCTCCTCCTTCTACTTGTCCAGACTACATAGTAGCAAGAGTCTCTTGATGGATGCTAAATGATTGCACCTGCTGCTTTGCACATTGCTCAGGAGATGCTTGTCCTCTACCTCTCCTGGGTCACTTAGATACACCTTGATAGGGTCCTTCTTGTTGTCCATGTTTAAGGGCCATTTGCAATCACACAAGGCTGACCATTAGTAAGGTTGTTTACAAAATTTAAGTTATACCTTACTTCTTCCTTAATGGATTTGTTTCTTATTTTGTGTGATTTAGAGTTAGAAAATATTGTCAAAATGTCATCTAAAATTTTTAATATTGGGCCCCAATTTGATTAGGTGGCTTTAAAATTTAATTCCTTGGTGTAGGTAAGGAGATGAGATTATTTTTACTAACATGTTTATTATTTTTATAATCAATTATCCTTTATAGTGTCCTTCGAGCGATGAAAAATTTAAAAAAAATTATGCACAATTTGGAGTGTACCCCTCCCCCACTACTAAGCTGAACACTGCAAGTTCAAGTAGGTTCTTTCAGAAGAAGAATTGGAGTGCTAGTGAGTGAGTGATGGCTATTGGAACAAGAGGTGTGCAAGTTGTAACTCGTGGAAGAAAATTTGAAAAACTTCCCCTGTGTGAATAGTTGAGAATGATGTTGATGTGCATGGGGG
>MNCI01030329.1:91513-130749 GCA_015680685.1 Gnetum montanum | reverse complement strand
TGTAATTATCAAATGAATGTTCATCTTGAATATGGTAATTCCTCCATTGGTCTATAATACTCAAAAATGTCTCCTTAATGCTTTTTCAAACATGCACAAAATTAATATCTTGTTCATAGAAATCAACAAAATTACCCATACCTTCCACATGAGGTACACTGAAATTAACCATATGCATCATTTACAATGCGTTACCCACCACATTGGTATTTTCACTTTTGTATTTTAGCACAAAATTAAACTCCTATAATTATGTAATTCAGTTCATGTCCTTTGCACTCAACTTCTTTTGAGAGTTTAGAAATTGTAGTGCTTTGTGATTTGTCATCAAGCTGAACTCCTTGGGAAAGAAGCAATGTCTCTAATGCTTAATTACTTAAATAATATTATATAACTTCTTCTCATATACACTATATTTTTATCTTTATTGATTCAACATTTTAGAAAAGAAAGTAGTATGTTTACCTTCTTATGAAACTTACCACCAAGTGCAAGTCCACTTTCATCTACCTGTAAGTAAAAAACCTTTTGAAACTTTGGACTTTCAAGCACTAGTTCATTGATAATCTTTACTTTTAGGAAGTTAAAGCTCATTTGGCTTTCATGACACCACCTAAAATCTTTATTTTTCTTCAACAAAGCAAATGTAGACTAAGAAATATCCCTAGAATGTTTTATGAAGCTTTGATAAAAACCTACTACACTAAGAAATAATCTTACCTTCCCAATAGCCTTATAAGTTGACAAATCTCTAATAGCCTTTACCATAGCAAATTTCATCCAAATTTGATATTTAGAAATCACATGCCCCAAGTATGTAATTACTATCTTGAAGAAATGACTTTGTTTCACATTGATTACTAGTTTTTCCTTTTTCAATTTAAGATACAACATATGTAAGTCATTCAAATGTTCTTCCTCATTAGAGCTATATACCAAGATATTATTTAAAAAGATAATACAAAAATTACAAATCAAGTCCATCAATACATCATGCATCAATCTCATGAATGTATAAAGTACATTTGTAAGTCCAAATGACATTAGCAACCATTCAAATAATCCATATGGTATGTTGAAATTTATCTTTGATTTGTCACTAGGTCTACTCTAAATTTGATAGTAAACACTCTTTAAATCAATCTTGCTAAAATCCTCTACATTGGTAAGGACATCAAGGATATCATTCATCCTTAGAATAGGAAACTTATACCTTACTATTATCCTATTCACTATCCTAGAATCAATGCACATCCTCCATTCATCGTTGTCCTTCTTTGACACTAGTACTACTAGAACTACATAAGGTGAAATGGATTTCCTCATGAAGCCATTTGAAGTAACTACTCTACTTATCTTTGTAATGCTTCCCCCTAATTCAATGTCATCTAGTATTCTCTCTCATTTAGAATGGTATCACTAGGAATAAAATCAATCTAATGTTGTGCATTCCTCCTTGATGGTAATCTATCTAATCCCCCTTGAACACCTTGGAAAATTTCTCCTTTAAGCCTAGCACATCTATAAGAATTTTATCCTACACATCATTATGGTTAGACGTAACTGCTGATACAACAAAAAAATTGAAAATGTTCTCATTATGATACTTATTATATTTTCTCTCTTCTATAAGGATTAAGAAAGCATTTAGTGAGCTTTGTTGCCTCACTTGTTTAGTCATCATAGGAAACAACTCATGGATTCCTTTAGATCTAGCTATATTCCATATATTTCTTGCTTTAGAAAATTAAGCACCATTATCAAAATTTTAAGATATACTAAGAATTAATTTAGCATAATGAATTGAAAGAAGATCACAATTTATAAAATATTGAAAATTTCTAATTATAAATTTCAAATGACATTATTCTCTCACCTATTGAGAGAGATCTCTAGAAAAATAATGCATCTTGTATGATCTATGATAAGGATTAGTTACCAAATCCAATGTAGAAAATGCCTTAGAAGAAATAACATTTTCTTGAGCTCCCTCATTAATCAAAACACAAATCCATCTTCCACTAAGAAAACCTTTAGATTGAATTTAACGTAACAATTTCTTATTATCATGGTCTCATCCATGTGGCCCTTCTTGGGACCTGCATGGCCCTTCTTGGAACTTACATGACCCTCCACATGACTTGTGTAGTCCTAAATGAGGCCAACACAACCTATCAATAAGGCTTGCATGGCCCCAAAACACATTGATGATGAGCGTTTTTCTAGTGCTAGAGGAGAAGGTGATGATCAGTAGTAAGAAGGTGATGTTTTGTGGCATAAGAAGTGATGATTGGTGATGGGGGATGTGATGATTAATGGTGTGAGAGGCAATGATTAGTGGTATGGAAGGTGATGATCGGTAGCATGGGAGGAAATGATCTATAGCATGGAAGGAAATACTCCATGAGATAGGAGGTAGTGATCCATGTCATGGGAGGTAATGATTGATAGCATGGGAGTCAATGATCTACAGTGTTGTCGATGCCCATGGAGCAACCAGATAGGTGATGATCAATGACATTAGTGGATAATAGGTAGTGCAAAAGGTAGTTGAGGGTGGTCACAGTGAAGGGTAGTAATGGAACATGCAATAAAACAGTGGTAAAATTTGCTATAGGTGGCATGGAAAAGTGACAACATGAGGGTTTTGGTCATTGACTAGAAAGAAAGTAGCACATCATGGTTGCCCATTATTGCTAACTAGTGGCTTATGATCATTGATTCAACTTGCAGGTCCTACCATGGAATGGTCAATGGAGGCCCACAAGCATAGCACCATGATGCTACTCATGGAAACAACTATTGTAGAAGGCCCTAAGAAGCAGCAAATAATGGGCTATTGTAGGGCATGGGCTATAGCTAATAGAAGGCAACAAAGGGTGGCATAGGCCATTTATTCACTATGATGCTATCGAACCTTCCTTCACTACTACAACCATAGATCTACAAGTTGGTTCACTCAAGCATACAATGCTTCCATGTTGGGTTTCAAGAGAATGCAAGTATGGGAACTTTCAAGAGATCTTGAGTGTTTGACAATGCCACAAGTGTGGAATTGTAAAAAATTTTATATGCAAATTCCTTGATAATGCTACCCTTGCTTAAAAATTTGGAACTACCAAAGTGCTTGGATGCCAAAAGTTCTTGAACTATGAGTAAAATTGTTGGAATCCTTCAATGATGTTTGAAGCTAGCTTTTATAGGATCTTTGGGCCATGAATGATACTACAAATTGGCTATGATTTGGCTACAAAATTGGCTATAAATTGGCTATGAAATGGCTACAAATTGGTTGCAAATTTAGTTGAGATGGATGCTCAAATTTGGAGGGTTACTATACATGGTAAGTGCTTCCCCCCATGGCCATTCTATTACTATAAATAGTAATCGGGGCACATGTTCCACACTAAGCTCTTCACCATGCTTGTTGAAGTGGCTAGTCAATGTTGAAGTGCATGAATTGATGAATTTCTACTTTTTATGGCTTCCATGATGGGGGATTGAATTTTCTAAAGGGGGGATGAAGACTCCATGCTAGGGGAAAACTTTCACACTAAGGGGGAAAAGTCTCTAGGTTGGGGAAAAACCTCCACTTTGAGGGGCAAAGGTTTCTAGGCTATGCATGTGGTCTCCATGTTGAAGGGGGAAAGTTTCTAAAACCCCCATCCTTCCATGTTTTGGGTAGGTGAGATCTACCTCCCTACATGTGTTTCAAGCATAGAAAAATGTGTTCCACATATAAAACCCATCAAATTGGCTTTTTGGCATTTCAAAAGAAATTTTTAACCCCTCCAATCCAAAATATAAATACTAGATGACTTTTTTCACTTGGTGAATGAGACTTTGACCACTTATGAGGCATTTTTTAGTTCCAAAAGTATAAAGTATGTGAAATTTCTCATTGTGGGCTACAATCTTCACATTTACAATGAAGTTTTACCTTAGGTTTCATGGGGTGAAAGCTACATGATCAAGATTGGTCATAACATGAAAATTTTTTGGGTGTTTCAATAGCCCCTCTTTGTTGGTGTCTGGAGGATTGATGCAAGAGGCATTGACAAAGAATAAAAAACATCATTGCATACTATAACACTACAATCCATATAGGTCACATGAGAATGAGGCTATCTAGGTCACCAAAGTTACTAGTTTAACATCATGGTGGGCCATGGTACCAGTTTAAGGTGCTAGCAAGTTGTATTGCTAGTTTATAGTTGTAGCAGACCATTTTGAAAGGAGGCTCACTTGTCGATGATTTGTCAGTTGCATGTAGTATGGCTTTAGATAAGATTGATTGATTAGATTCGACAACTCATTCCCATCCATGTCAGCTATTCTAAATGCTCTGTTACCATAGACTCTAGTGATAAGAAAGGATCCTTTCCAGTTAGCTAAGAATTTGTTTGCATGCTCATAGAAATCCTTGAGGACTAGGTCCCCTTCCTTGATCTTGTGCATGATTAAGTCATGGTGATGTTGGTGCTTCTACCTCTCTTGATAAGGTGAGCAAGCACTTGGATATGCTACTCTTCCACTGAATCTAGGGCTACCATCTACAACTCCTTATTTTTCTTATCATTGATGAAATTGGTCAAGGCTACTTGAAGTGATGGCATCTACAATTCAAGAGGTGAAAATGCTTCAAAACCATAAACAAGGCTATAACAAGTCATGCTAGTTTCTAGGAAATAGGTTATTCTATATGCCCAGAGTGCATGGACAAGCTACTCATGCCACTTCCACTTGCTATTGTTTAGCACCTTCTTGAGCAAGTTGATGATGTCCTTGTTGATTGCTTTCACTTATCCATTGGCTTCAAGGTACTAAGGTGATAAGAAAGAATGCTTAATACCTAGGTTTTAACATAAATCCTTGGTTTCTTGGCTACTAAATTGAGGTTCATTATCCATAACTATGGTCATGGGTATTCCAAAATAAGCTACAATGTTATCTAGGATAAATTTTCAAATCTATTTAGATATGGTATTCCTTAGGAAAATAGCCTCAAACCACTTGGTAAAGTATTCAGTTGAGGTGATGATGAAGCTATGTCCTATGGAAGACTTAGGTGTTATAGGTTTAATGATATCCAACTGCCATCATTGAAATAACCATGTTACCTAGGTTGTATGTAACTCAGTTGGTGATACATGTATTAGGTTGCTATATTGTTGGTAGACATGGCTTAATCATTTCTGGGTAGTCATTTTCCATATGGGGCTAATAGTATCCTAAAAACCTAATCTTAGCAGCCACAACTATAGGTCCTATATTTTCTTCATAAACACCTTGGTGAAAAGCTTCAGTTTTACCTAAGCACTTTAGGAGTATGCCATCATGACATAATGTGTTATCACCTATGATGACATACTACTTTGATCACTTGTATATGGAATCTTTTTGAGTAGTAGTTAGGCCTTATAAGGATTCACCATGCATAAGGTAAAATTTGATATCATCATACCACTCCTAGGGAGGATCAGTATGAACGATGGCCATAAAGGTATCCTTAGTGTTCTATGTGATGCAAGTAGCACAGTTAATAGTTAAGGTGGGCAACTTGCTAAACACATCTAGTGTCATACTAAGGGCTAATGTTGCAATTGCATCAGCTATGGCATTTTCATTTTGAGGTATGTGTTGGATATCAACGTCTATGAATTGTTGTAATAACTGCTTCCCTAGGTCATAATAAGGTTATAAGTGCTTAGCTTTGCATGCATAGACTTCAATTACTTGGTTAACCACAAGTTTTGAATCATATTTGATGGCTAGGCATCTAATTCCTAGGTCATGAGCTACCATTACCCCTCTGATCAAACCCTCATATTCCGCTATGTTGTTGGTACATGAGAACCCAAAACAATAGACAAAAGAGCAAATCTCACTAGATGGGAATGTTACAATGGTAGAAACATTAGCCCCATGGGTGGTTAAAGCTTCGTTCAAGTTCATGACTATGTCATAATGCTTGGGAACTTGGCTAATTAATTTAATGTGTTCATCATGGAACTTAGGATCTATGGATACTTAGTCATCAACAGGTGAAATTGTGACTTGTATGACTATAGCTTGACCTTTTGTTGAGGATTGAGAGATGTAATGAAGGTTAAACTCCACAATTATGGGTTTACATTTGGCTATACGGCTACTTACGTAGATGTTGGTAATTTTGGCTTTGAGTATGTTATCCTTGCAAATTAGATTGACATGGCTTCTAAATAGGTAGTGTCTCCATTTCTTAAAAGAGAAGACTAGTGCTAGGCAATACTTCTCTACTTCAGTGTATCGAGTCTCGTGGACAACTAACGCATGGCTATGGTAGTATATAGGAATTTCTACACCATCATCACATTTCTAATAGAGTAGAGAGGAAACTGATGCATTATAGATGGTGAGATAAATGTAAAATGATTTACCCTCTTATGGAGTATAGACTATCAGTACTTTTGTCAACTCTTGCTTAAGGTTTTCAAAGGTCTCTTGGTATTGAGCTATCCACTCATAGTGAATTCCTTTCTTAAGCAAGTGCTACATGGGTTGTAACTTATCCATAAGCTTAGTGATAAACCTATGAATAAACTATAATCTACTGTGTAATCCCCAAAGCTCTTTTAGGTTGGTAGGTGCTACCAATTTGGACATGGCCTTAACCTTATTAGGATTTACGCATATCCCTGCTTCAAAGATAAAAAAGCTAAGAATCTTACCAATCTTGACATCAAAGACACACTTCTTACGATTGAGCCTAAGCTCATATTTGAGGCATCATTTAAGCACAAGATCTAAGTCATTAGCATGGCCATTGGCTATCTTAGTCTTCATGGCTATGTCATCTACATAATCATTACACAAAACTAACATGTAATCATTGAAGATATAGGTCATGGCTCTTTGTTATGTCACTTTGGCATCCCTAAGGCCAAAGGACATTATGGTATAACAAAGAGTACCCCATGGGATCATAAAGGTTGTGCTAATTTTGTTCTTTGGGTTGATACTAATTTGGTTATATCCCGACAATCCATTCATAAAGGACAACAAGGCATGTTTGGCTATAGTATGAATAAGTTGATCAATACTAGGTAAAGGGAAATCATCCTTGATGGTTGCTTTATTTATGTCTCAAAAGCCAATGCAAATATAGATACTCCCATTTTCCTAGGGACTACCACTATGTTGTATACCCATTCTATGTAATCAATAGCCCAAATGAAACTTTCTTGGTAGAGCTTTGAGATTTCATCGTGAACTACTAAGGCCAAATCAGGTCTAATCTTGCACATCTTTTGTTTAACTCTCTAATGCTAAGGTCCAATATGATTTTGTGCTAGACTAGAAATGGGTCTAGACCTGGCATATCTTCATATGACTAGGAAAATGCCTTAATTTTTTTTAGTAAGATCTTGATGATTTCTTAAGTGCATTAAGGCTCCAGTGAGGAACTTAGTTTAAGGATTTTCTCTTCACCACTCTGTTTTGTGATAGGAACCTCAACTAGAGAGTCTTTAGTTATGCCTTCCACTTCTAAGTCACGGATTTTGACTAGATTTTCAAGTCATTCTGTAGGTTTCTCTATTGAGGCTATGTGTTCTACAAGAATCTTAGGCTTAAGATCTAAGCAATTAGGGTCAATACACCATTTAATATTACCATGAGGTCCATGTAGATAGAAAGGCAAAATAATTTTCTCCTAGGTACTCATACTTTGATTTTGCATATCAACCAAAAGAATATTAAGTGGCACCTAGATAAAAGTGAATAAATAATGTTAAAATGCCATAAGACATGTAAATATAATGTAATCAAGACCATCCAAGGTCATCAATGAGATAAGGTCAATTCAAAAAAGTGCAATAGAGGTAAGCAAAGATCACATAAAAGTCAAGCAAGGGGAAGTATAATAAGTAAGGCTACATATGGCCAACAAAGGTCATAATTTTGCCAGCTTAAGGCCTTAGTAGGCAATGATGCTAGTTTATAGTCTTGGTGGACTATGATACCAGTTTAAAGCCTTAGTAGGCCATTATCATATGGTGTCAAATGATGGTTAGAGAAGGTCAAACCCTACTATTTGATACAATTTAAAGGGAAAAAAAGGTAAATAGAGAGGTAATAAGATAAATAGCAAACATATAATGTTGTATAAAGGCTATAGAAGGTCAACCATGTCATCAAGGTAACATGAGTCCAAAATCAAGCTAAAACATTATGTAATAAGGCAAAAAGCAAAAAAAATAGGATATATATGATAAATTTTAACTAATATATGCCAAAAATGGTTAGGTTTTTGCCATTTTTAAGCCTTAACATGCCATGTTTTGAGGCTACAATTAAGGCTATTAGGTGAGTTCAAGCATCAATCAAGGCTATTTTTGGGCTTTTTGGAGCCAAACATTAAGTATTTTGAAGCTTCCACATTGGGCATAGCATGGAAATAGGGACCCTTAGTATGGAGACTAAGGAAAATATGTTTTGGGATGCTTAGAGGTCCAAAATTGAGGTTCCAAGACCTTCCCAAGGTACTGCAAGGTTAGATCCCTCAAAATTGAGCACTTTAGAGGTTTGTAAAGGCCAAAAAGTAGGTTTTGAAGACTTTCCCACTTGTTTCTATGATGGCCAACATGGAAAAGAGGAGTTTAGCATGGAGAACCAAAATCCAAGCAAACCCAAGATCAAATATGGTCAAACACGTAGCTAGAGTCAAGATCTAGAACTTGTTCATCTTCTGACTTTGTTCTGAGATAATTTGAGGCCATTTCGAGTGTCTATAGATGTCAAAATGGCTTTCCCCCATTCTTCTGTGATGGGAAAAATATCCTCCATGTGTGAAAATAGGGAGAAACTTTTTTTATGAATTTAGAGTAATTTAGAAATACTTTGACTAGGTTTTTAGGCCCCTAGGACTATAGACTTTGATTCTACAAGTTTTTGTCTAATTTTGGGCATGTTGAAAGGTTTCTTAAGGGAACTTAAGGTTATGCCCCCATTATTTCTATGCTAGGGAAGTTAATATAATGTATAAGAATTGGAGGAATGGGTTTTAGAGGTTTAAATGAGGTCAAACAAGTAAAATCTTGAGGCTATGAGGTCCTAGGATTCTCCAACGTAGATCTTTGGCTTCCAGGGTGCCATCTTGATAGAAAAAATTCAAAACCAACTTTCCTCTATATTTCCACACTAGGTGAGTTACTCTAGCATGGAAGAAGAAAGAATCCTAGATCTAGGCCAATTTAAATCACAATCTATTGTGCATGTTACCTCCCGAAGTTGCTAGGTTTAAGGGCTATGGATCCATGTAATAATTTAGCAATTTTTGAGCATCCCTAAGTGGTTTTTTGGCTTTTCCACTATTTCCACACTATAGATGGAGATCTTAACATCCAAAGAAAAGGAAGAATGAAATTTTTGGCAATCTGGGATTAGATTTATGAATTTTAAGGGCTACAATGGTTGCTACTTGAGTTCTAGAATGCATGCAAGGTCATTTAATGTCATTCTGAAGTGTTTAGACATCCCAAACAAGCCTCCCCCGAGTTTCCATGCTAAAAATAGATCCCTAGTGTGTACGAATCATGAAACTTAGATCTAGGACAATTTTTACCTCAATCAACTATGCATTTAGCTTCCAAGGCTACTAGGGTTGAAGACTAGGGTTTGGAGTCAAAACTTGTTATTTTATAGGCTTTCCAAGTGGATTTTGAGCATCCCCATATTTTTCCATGTTGGGGATAGTATGACTATTGTAGAAAAGTTTTAGGAAATAAATTTTCATACTTTTTTATCATTTTTAGTCATGCATGTAGGTCCCTGAGGTTGCTAGTGGCATTGGGCAATGCCTATGTCAAAATTTTTTGTTTTGAAGGTTGATGAGTGGTTTTTGGACTTCCCTACCTTTTCCCATGCTAGGCTTCCATGATCAACATGGAAAATTGGGGTGAAAGCTTTTTGTTCATGTTTGGTCACTTTCGATCATGCATGCAGGCTTCCAAGATTGTTAGTGTTGATTGCTACTACTTGATGTCAAAATTTGATTGTTTCAAGGGTCACTAGGCATTTTTTGGGCTTCCTTCCCTTTTTCATACTATGGCTTCCAAGGTTGCTAGCATCAACTACTAACATATAATGTTAAAATTTGTTTATTTCAAGCATCACTAAGCAAGTTGTAGGCTTCCAACTTTTTCCTATAATAGGGCTTCTATGATCAATGTGGAAATTTTTGGGGAAAGCTTTATGGCCCTTTTATGATCAATCTAGCTATGGATGAGTGTCTACAGGGTTGCTTGTGTTACCCATTAGTGCCTAAGGTCAAGATATGATTATTTTGAAGGCTATGAGGGGGTTTTAGGATTTCCCAATTTTTTCATGCTAAGGGTGGAAGGATTATTATGGAAGAGGTCTCCCCCAATAAAGAAAGTTAGATCTAAGCTAGATCGATAGTCGATCAACCATGCATGTCAACCTTCAAGGTCTTCAATGTCAACAGTTAATGTTGGGTGTTAATATTTGATAATTTAAAGGCTTCTAAGTGCCTCATGAAATCTACCCCCTTCTTCCATGTTAGGCATGGTGGCCCTAGTGTGGACAAGAGAGGATGACATCTTTGTGCCATATTTGACCAATTTTGGAAGCTCTAGAGGGTTTCAGTAAGGTCTAGGGATCATTGGGCATCAAGAAATGGTCATTAGATAATCAATTTAAATTATTTTTGTCTTTAGCCCATCTATCCACACTAAGGGTGAGAGTCTTAGCATGGAAGAAGCTTTCACCAACATGGAAAGCACCAAATCCTTATTTCAACAAATTTTGACTAAGTCTGGTGGGGTTCTGAGGCTGTTGGTGGGGTTCTAGGTTACGTGGGGTTCACTTTGGGGTTAAACTTATGTTATATGAGTCTTGGGAGGTAAGAGTGATTACTAACCCCTTTTTTCCATGTTGGGCACTATTTTCCTAGCATCAAAATCCATGGTGCTTAGCCTTACTCATGTCTTGTCCACTTTTGGAAACCCAGGGTTGAAAAGGTAGGTTTGGTCTATCAAAAATAGAAAAATATTTGTAATTCTAATGAATTTATAAAATAATAATCATTTTTCCACCCTAGGCATGATATTCCCAATGTGGATGCATGGGGTTAAAGTTGCCATAATGTTTTAAGTGTCAAAATTGGCCAAAATCTCAACATTGATGTAAGTTTTGGTCAAAAGTGAAGCTGTAGGGTGGGGCCCATAATCCAAAAATTTAAAATTTTGAAAAGTGAAGGTATTTTCCACCAAAAACCAATGTAAACTAGACTTTCACATTTTTTACTTCAATGCACTTTTAGTTATGGTGCACTGAATTGATAGCTAGGGTTCCAAGGTGTGTGTTTAGGTTTTGGAAGAGTTTTATATATCAAAATTTTCAAGTTTCCATCACAATTTTCATTATACATCAAAAATGCATTGGAGGAGAGCTTTAGTAGAGGTTCTTGTGGCAACCACAACCAATTCTCAGCATGGAAGCCTCCCATCTCCCTTTCAGCCAGCATAGAACTTCTATCTTCTCTTAATCTCAATCATCCTTAGCATTGAGCCTACCATGGCATCCAAGAAGTGAGGGGTAAAGAGAAAAACCCCTATGGTACAGAGGATAGATGAATGTTCTTGGGAGTTAGAAGAAGTTTTTAGGTCCATCTCCATCTAAGCTTCTTCTATTACTTATTTGAGGTAGGCAGTTCTTCCTATTTTTGCCTTTGTTTCTTATGGTTTTTCTAGTTTTTTTCTTCCTATGTGTTAAGGACACTTTTTTCATATCTACATTGGTGGAGGCATTAGGATAGAATTATGAAAAAATCCAACCTCCTATTTTAGTGTGAATTTTAATGGTTTTCAATGATTTTGGCTATTTTGACTATCTCAATGGCTATATGAAATTTAGGCCTTGAGGTTTTTGGAAGTTTTAGCATGAAAAAGCAAGCAATGTTGTGTATTTTTTTTTCATGCTCAAATGGTTACATATTTATAACATTTAAGGTCATAGGATTGTAGTCCTTTTTTAACCTTTCCTATGGCTATTTTGTAATTTAATTTGACGTTGAAATGAAGACATTATGGCCATTTTCCTAACATTGCACAGGTAGGTTGTTCATGCCGCTTTTACAATTTTATGTGACTTTACAAACTTTTTCTAATAAAATGACAAAGTCTTTGGCTATTTTATAGTAATGGATACATAGGAATTGGCTTCAACTTTCTAATGAAGGTGGAATTACTATGATTGGATTTAAAATAATTTTTTTTACAAAATTTTTACTAAGCATGTATAATAAGGATGTTTATGTTATTTTTAGATTATTGTCCAAATTGATAAATTTTTATTGCATAAACAGCAAAGGTTTTAACTTTTTTCTAAGCATGGCTACATAGGGCTTTACATAAGCTTTCAAACAGTGGTGAAATCACTTGGTTTGAACCTCAAACAAAGCTTTTATGATTTTTTTGCTATGGCTATGTTAATCAAGGTAAAACTCATGGTTGTAGTACATTACCCATTTGAAAATAGAAGTGGTTGATATTATAAACTTATGTTTTTCTTTTGTGAACATGTAAAACTTAATTATTCTTTTTTAAGAAGAGTAAAAGAATTTTTCTATTTTAAATAAGCTTTTACTATGGCTATGTGGCTTTTTCTAGGTTTATTATGTTTTTTCTAAATTTGTGCATAGTTTAGATGATTTTTCCAAATTTATGCATAATCTAGATGATTTTTTCTAAATTTATGCATAATTTAGACTAAGACATAGTTTTGGGCTATGAAATTTTGGCTATAAAGACCATAAAATATAGTAATAATGCTTTTATGGAATTTCTCAAGCTAAGTTAGATAAACATATAAGAGATTTTTATGGAGGCTAATTTCACCTCTAACTTAGAAAGAAAGTATTTTCTAAACTTGTTAAGAAATTCCAATGGTTCATAATGTAAGGTTATGCAAGGTTGTAATAATGTTTTCTTGTGGAATTACATAGACTAATTTAGATAAATACCTTAGAGCTTTTTACAGAGGCTAATTTCACCTTCAAAGAGATGTTTTGCCCAAAATTTTTTAAGTAATTTCCATTGGTCATAACATTTTTTGTGCTTTGCTTCATGTAGGGTCTTCTTAAGGCCTATTCTCATCATAGTGGAGCTAGTTGGTATCTTGTGCTACATTGGTCATTCTAAGATCAACACCCTACCACATGACATGCCTTTCAAAGACCTCTTGTTGTGGTTCTAGCTTGGGGTAAGAGACCTCCTTTCCTACCTTCTTAGAAACTTTATCATAATGTTGTGGTCACACTTATCTACAGATGTAGCTAGGGTTGTTGTGGAGACCTTGTTGCCTTAGGCATCTAGCCTAATTGCTAGATATATTACTAATAGGTAATTCCCTAAGACTATAGGGGGACAAACTAATGCCATAAGTCCACATGACCTTATAGAGATCTAGATGATGTTAGTATAATACTAATGATACTCGGATGGTGGTGCATTGACCCCACACATTATTCTAGAACCCACCTATTACCATGTACTATATACAAGGGTAAACATGACTATTGTAATGATTTTATGCTTTTGGCTCAATTAGCTTACCTAACTTCATCAATTTAACTTCTTGAAGGTACAAGGTCAATGATTAGGACTTGATTGTCAATAATAAAATCTTGGTAGTGGCTCAAACTACTTTGGATGAATTCACCAAGAGTCCTGAAATTAGAGCTGTTGTGTATCAACAATTAAGAGGGGACTTTGATGAATACATCACTAGGTTTAACCTCGTATACAAAAAGTGTAAGGATGATGGAATGATCCACAGCTAGTGGGTATATGTCAATAGCATAGATTACTCCTGTGATGTCTGAAAATGTCAATGGCTAGAACACCAAGATGTTATCGGGCATATAGCCTAACCCTGAATCTGTGCGAGGGTCGTGCTAGAGAAAATGGAAATGAGGTGCCTTGAATGGTCTGATCGATCACTTAGTGACTTACGTGATGTACAATAACCATATGCAAATAGTAATTTTAAAATGTAACACACTAAGGTTGAAATAGAAGAAAACGAGAGGCTCACAACAATAGGAATGCATTAAAGTATGTAACTAGGATAATAAGCGTGAACAAGTATACAAAGATGCAACATATATGTTATAGTAAAAATGGAATGAGACTTTAGGTGAGGGAATGTACCACCCCAAAATCATGGTATATAATCTTTTTTTGGTTGATGAATTTGTACAACTGGTGTGTAGTACTGGACAGGCACAACTAGCAACAAAATGATATGGTCACAACTCCTAGGTTGCTACCAATGGGATGCTAACAGGAACCAATGAGCTGATGCTTGCTAGGATGAGAGCCACTATGCTAGGTTGAGGAGAGATCCAAGAAGTGCTACTGCTAGGATTTTCTATTTATCAACTTTCTTTCTGTCAAACTCTTTGCCAATGCTTACTGCCAGAAGCCAACCACCCAAAAGCAAACCTCTAGAAGCCAACATGAAAATCCAACCCTTAGAATGTTGTTTGCTGGGGTATTTATAGAGCCAAGAGTGAGAGAGAGATGTGTCTTGGATGTCATGTGTCCTGGGTCCTAGAGGACACAAATGTGAATGTGCTTCACTGACATGTGGTGCTATGTTAATGTGCTACACTGAATGGAACAATGCTACAAGTGAAACCTATTGAGCTATGACCATATCATTCAGACTACATGTACACAAGGGACTAACATATTTTTACAAAAAATGCTTATGAAAAATGTAACATGAAGATTATGCTTTAGGACTACATCTTCCCCTCTCTTACAAGTAGGGTCAAGCATAGAGATAATTTCAGAACTTGACAAGTGGTGCAAGAAGCAAAGAAAACTACTGATCTTGGCTGCCAAGGAGATGTTGGGGCTAAAATAATCATTGACAACAAGTCCTAGAGCTTCTAGAGATGCCCTATGGCATCTTTTCAAGTGTTACACTACTTATGCTACTCAGCATAGAAAAGGAGCATGAATACCCACTTGCTACATTGTGCTACACTACATAGCGTAGCACAGCATAATAGTCACCTTTGAGACAAATCTTGCTCAAAAACTGGAAAATACCCCTATGAGGCCTACCAAGGTAAGTTATTTCAGCAACTAGCCATTATAATTTTCATCTTAAAAGGGCCCAAGTCTTCCTGGTTTCATCCTTGGGGAACCTTTTATCTTTTAGGTCCTTTCTACACTATGCTACGTTATGCAGCATATCACAATGTAGCAGTCAGTCTAGGATGAATTTGAGTCACAACCTGCAATGTTTTGTTAGGATACTTTGATTGGGACCTGAGGGTGAAGTGGGATAGGTAGTCTTAAAGGTTAAATCATGGCCAAGTGCAATTCTTTTGCTTGAACAACTTGATGCATAATCTTCTTGCATTATCACCCTGCTACGTTGTGCTACGCTATGTAGCGTAGCACAACATAGCACCTAGTTTTGTCTGAATTCTGACCTACTTTTCAAGTGTTCTATCATGGGCTCTTAGTCATATTCTAAGGTGGTAGTAGAGTAAGCATTTTTCATGGTTAAAGCATGGGCAATTTTGTTTTCCATGCCAAGATAGTTTGAGAAAAGATTTTGTCATGATAGGGCCCTGCTACGCTATGTAGCGTATCACACCATAGCACTTGGAACAAGATGATTTTTGGTAAAATTTGCTATATTTTTCTATGTTATACTGATCGCACTTCAAGGATGAAGTGGGTAACACATCTTTGAAAACCAAATATCTACCAACTGCATCTTTTGCATCTGATCTAACACTTGCAACAATTTTGACACCACATCACCTGCTACACTATGCAGTGTAGTGTAGCGTAGCATGGTTCATAGTTAGAAAATTTGCCAAACTATTTAGTCCATCATAAACACATTCAATAGCTCCTAGCTTGGCACTTGGGTGGACCACCAAATGGGGCATTTGTCAAGCTAGAAAATCTAGAGAGTGTAGCAAGCTTAACAACCTAGGAGATAGAAAATTTGCTGAACTACATGGTCCACTTTTAGTGCCTCTATTATGAAAACTAGCCTCATGACTGGGTGTTGCATTGACTATGCTATAGGGGGTGGCTGGCAAGCCTAGAACTGGCTTCGTAGACATTAGGACCTTTAGAGTGCCATGTTGTCTATGTGACCCAATGTGATACTTTACTTGTAGAGATCCTTGCCCAAATTTTGGGACTGAATCATGAGAGTCCCAAAATTGATGGTGTTTCAATGGCCCCTCTTTGTTGACGTCTAGAGGATCTGCCCAAGAGATATCGACAAAGAAAATGAAACACCATGCTGAATGTGACACCCACACCATTCTTCAGTGCTTTCTTAGATAATGCTTTACTATGATTGGGAGTGCTAGGAAAGTTAGGTATGATAGAGAGACGGGATGGGTTTGAGGAAATTTGGCTAGGGAAAAGGAAAGGTGCATGATGCATTATCATGAATTGTTACCATAGTGTGATCCCTCATCAAGATGCTTATAAGGGATTCAACACACACATGAGTGGCTTCTCCCTTTGGATTTCGACCTCTCATCGGAGTGTTTAGAGATGGTTGATCCAAAGCTAAGATGATTGCAAAGCAACTATGCCATTTGTTTTGGCCACTTGGCTATATCACCATTTTTCATTTCCTTTTTTTTCTTAGGGAAATCACACACCCATGTTCATTCAAAGGAAACTATGTCATCGTTGTAGGATAAGTGTTTCCTCCCTAGGATGAGTTTGTGTTACATCCATGTGAGCTTTGACCAGTCTACAGGGCCTTCCCATGGGACGAGCTGCATTACATCTATCATGAGCTTGGTGCTTGGGCATGGGAAAGGGCTTTATGTGCATTGGAAAAGCTTGTGAAGAATATGTTATAAATTGTAAGTATAGGAAATGGAAATTAAGTTTGTTAAAGAGAGAATGGGATATGCACTCTCAAGTAGCTAAGTTAATCTAAGTGGGTACTTCGGAATAATGTAGTGTCTTGTTCTCATGGTGGAATGCATTCATGAACAATGCCATCTTGGCTTTTATCCTACAAACAAAACAAAGAGAAAAATGGAAAAACTACTAGCATGTGAGGTGAGGGCAAAGCCCTATCTACTCAATACATTGTTGAGGCAAAAAGTGCTATGTCTGACATGTGTAATGTTTGAAGCAAGAAGGCCAACATTGACTTCGAAGGTGGTAGGCTAGAAAAATTCAATGGCCATGCTAGAAATCAGCACTAAAGAGGATAGGAGCAATGGTAATATAGGTGCTCAGGACTCCCCACCAAAGGCAAGAGCCATGAAATCCAGTTGCAAGGTGAGAAGCCTAACAGCTGAATGATTTTTTAGACTTTGATGATGGTAAGGGCTAGAGGATGGTAGAATTGTGGCTAGGCAACAATAGTGTTGGGACTCTAGTAGAAGGTGTTGATGGTGAGAGCTATGACCAAGATGATTAGCAGTGGTGGCAGTAGCTCCAAAAGGTCAGCAAGATGTCAAACGACATCTCTAGAAGATCAACAAGATGTTAGGGATGGTGATGCTACATGTGTCCTATAGAGTTTTTCCTTGATGCTATGAAATTCATTCTGGAACTACAACATCCCACCCAATATTACCTAGGAAGATTGAAGATATGCATGCTTGTTTGTTCACAAGTTCACATGTGTGAGCTAGGAGGTGTTACACTGCAAATCTAGTTTTAGGTCTTGATAGACCATTAGATGTACTAGTTTAAAGTCCTAGTAGACCATGGTCATAGTTTAAGATCCAAGCATATCAAGCTATACTATTTCAAGGTCCCAGTAGATCGTTGTGCTAGTTTAAGGTTCTAGCACACCGTTGTGCTAGTCTAACGATGTAGCGGATGGAGGATGGCCAGTTTAAGGTCATAGCAGACCATGTTGTGGGTGCCAGTTTTACGTTATGGATTAAGGACAATCTGTGCTAGTTTAACATCATAGCAAATATCCTATGCTAGTTTTACGTCATAGTAGATGATCTACTTACCTTGCTTTATGTTCGTCCATTCTAGGGATGTTTCTAAGGATGCTATGTTGGTGTCACAAGGGGATGGTTCCAAGTCTATCAACTCTACATTCAAACATCTCATAAACCTACCATGGGGTCTTGTCAGAGTTAAGGAAAAACGTAGATTATCAATAGAAGCCATTTTTTAAGCACTCTTGCAATAATAAGCAAAACAAACAAAGTCAAGTGGTACCTGCTTAACACAACAACATGCAATGAAATATATGCAAGGTAACTATGCAATGTTAAAAATTTGCCAGTTTAAGGTCATAGTGGACCATAACCATGCAACATTACATGCCAAAAACTACCAATTTAAGGTTGTAGTAGATCACTACTATGATTATAATATAAAATAAAAATCCCAAAATTACTAGTTTCAGGTCATAGAAAACCATAATTGAGAAACATTGTAAGTTAAAATTGCTAGTTTAAGGTCGTAGCGAATTGTTGTTGGGCAACATTATAAAAATGAGGTGAAAATTTTGATGCATTTACATGCTATGCTGTAGCTGTGTGCTACACTGTAGTAGACATGGGATTTCCCATGCTATGCTACAAGGGACAAGGGCATTCCACATTACACGTGGGATGTGGGACATCCTGCGTTACATGCAGGACATGGAACATCCTGAAAAGTAATAGATGTTGTAACCCTATAAACTATAAATAGGGGGTTACCCATGGTAATCTTGTCATTTTCACTATCAGAGCTAACACCTAGAGCATAGCACGGTTCGGATAGAGAGGCAGCGTAGTAGTCGAAACGCCTCAGTTGGTTAATAGGATGATGGTGCACAGGAGTGAACATAGGCATCAAGGTCTTGCCAATGTGGATGAAGGGGAATGCACTTTACAACGTCTCCCCAGGCCACACATTGAGGAACGATGGGAATCACATCTACCCGGTAAGTTGCTACACTATCCTTGCTTACATTGTGTGATCTATTAAATGGGGCCTTTACTATAATCACCGCACCCTGTTGGCTACGATCATTACCCTTGCTATGCTATGAATTTTGTCATTGTGCCTTAGCCACCACTACAACTACTACGTTGTAGTTATTGTGCACCATTACCATGGCTGCCATTGTTGTGGGTGGGACAATGTATCATTTTGAGGGTTTAGAAGGTTCTTGGGGACGTAGTACACATTCTAGGTAGCGTAGCACCCATGGAGGGAGTTCTAGTTTGCAAGGTTTCTAGGTAGTGTAGCACATGTTTTGGGCAATGTAGCACATGTAAAGGGGGTTTTTTGTTTGTATTTTATTTTGTTACATTCCATGTAGTGGAACAGGGCTAGGGCAATGGAAATGTTGTGTGTTCCCTCTAGGACTGTGTTACTTTTGTCAACATGACTGACAGGCTGTGTTGTGTTTTCGATGCCTGTTATGCTACGATGTCATGCTAATACACTACCATACTTACTACAATACTATCCTTGCTATGCTATTATACCTACTACGCTGTTATGCCTATTATGCTACTACTCTTGTCACACTGTGTAGGGTGTACCTATTGCATTGTCATGTTGCGCATGATGTGGCTACTACACTACTTGGGGTGTACCCACTACGTTGTGTCATGTGCTACACTACTATGCTATGCATAACATAGTTGCTACGCTATATAGGAAAATTCACAAAAATGGTGAACTGATACTTGACACAAATTTTGGGTTTACTTCACCGGTCCAAAGGCATAACATTTCATACTTATGAAAAATTTGCATACTAGGAGCTGCTACACTATACAGTAATTGTCACTTAAATACTATGAACTAATGTTTTATGCTACACCATGTAGGATCATGTTAAAATCCATCTTGATCATCATTGAGCTAGTAGGGGTTTTGTGCTGCCTAAGTGCCCCTATGGCTAATGTCCCCCCTCCTCATGCATAGATAAGGGACCAAGTGGTCTGGTTTTGGGAAAGCATGCAAAAATTCCTAGAGTTCCTCCTTTGCCATTTCAGTGTGATGGTATGGTCACACTTGTCGGCCGAGACTACCAATGTTCTAGTTAAAATGTTGTTTTCTAAGGAAAACTGAGGCATCTTAAAGTTTATGGCCAATGGATCTATTAAAGGAGAAGGGGTCGAGAGCTCAAATCAGCACCCAAGAGGTTTGAGATGCTTGTCTTGGGTTTGGGATATGCTTGAATTTAAGTGTAACCATAAGTACAACACCTTGTTTGTCACTCGTCACATGGGCACTTTCTTTCAAAATCCACCTGGGACCATCTACTATGCTAGTGGGTGAGTCCTATGAAGATACTTAGGCATGTTACATCAATTTTCTTGCATAGTTGAAATGTTTATTGTGCTCTATATGTTGCTAAGCTTGTAATTAATAAGAATGGGCTCATGATCAAGAGGGGGCATTAACATTGGCCCAAACAGCCTTACAAGACTTCTCTTCTGCTAAGAACGTGCATGATGGCATTTATAGAACAACTTAGGACTGCATTTAGGACCTATCCAACCAAGTATGCTATGTTCTACCTAAAATGTGAAGAACTTGGATGGTTGAATGGCAAATGGACGTCCTGTCATGTGCCCACCATGGAAGAAGTCCTGGTGGAAATCCTAGCATTCCCTATACCATTCACACCTAGTGGGTTAAATTATGCACTTGTTTTCATGTGTTCAAGTGATTGATTTTTTTTCCCTTTGTTAGATTTTTTGTTGATTATTGCAATAACGGCCAAGTCTATAGAGGTTATGGTAATCACGTCAGAACATGACGAAACTAACCTCTTCTTTAAATACAGTGAAGTGGATGAGACCCAATGCTAGCTATGAAATTGCACCCTAGCCATCCTTGCTTAGAATTTCTAGGAGGCTAGGCTTATGAACCTATTCTTAGCAGGAAATCCAAGCATTTCGACTGTAGAGATGCTCGTCCTTGTTGATTGTTTTATGAAAAGGGTTGACTACTTTTGCACACATGTGCATAATGTGCGGGTGGTGTTTTAGATCACCTACAACCTTTTCATAGATCTCTTCAGTGTCCCTTACGATGGCTTACATATAGGGGAGAAGATCAAAAAAGATGTAAACCATCGAGGGGACATAGAAGCGTGGCTAGGGACGAGCCAAGATTGAAAGGGGATTTACATGTAAAAGGTCAAGCTAAAGGTAGTCCATAAGGTTTACCCTATCTTTTGGGCTCGTGCTTTCCCCAAGTTACTCTCCCAAGGAAAAATTCTTGGGGTAGAGTAAGCTTGGATTATGAGAGATGTCATGGAAGAAGGGACTCACTATAATTGGGCCAAGTAACTCACTGAGGATTTGTGGGCTGAAATGGTTAAGCTTTGTAAGAATTTTGATGCATGTTTTAATGTGCATTTTGCCTTTTTTATTGCTAGCCTATAACTGTTTCTGAATTCTTGGTGGTCCGAGAGAATGTCATCTAGGTGTTGCAGGATTGCACCCAAATATCCAAACCATGGATTTGCCAAGTATTCCACACCACTCGATCCCATGATCCCCCAAAAGGATCGGGTGGGATGACCCTTTTATGAACAAGACAACGTTGGATAAGCACCTTCCACTAACATAGGTAATGTGGTAAGGGGGGCACGCCTTATTACTGAAACAATGAAATCAAAATTGCAATGCAAAAAATCTCATCCTGTGGAAGAGCCTCCATATACTGATGAAGAAAGAGGCAAAAGATTACGAATCAAGGTTCGTAAAGTGCAGCCTACATTTACTGGTGAGTATGGTTTAATTGTCTCCTTAGCTAAAGCTACTCTCTCCCCCCCCTTTTATGTTAGACTAGCATGCTCACATTAGATGTGTTTAATAGATGATGAGGAAGAAGCTTTGGCCCCTGCTATAGAAGAAGAAGAGGCCCCTACCACAGAGGAATAGGATCCTATTGTAGATGAACCTTTCACAGAGTGTGCCCTAGCACCCCCGGGGGCATATGACGGTTGAAGATGCTGCTACATTGTTAAGTGAACTTGAGGGGGAAGGGATACAATTTGATGCTGGTGAGTTTGACAATTTGCTTGATAGTGTGCCAATGGAAAATCTCCCTACTCTCATCCCTAAGGATTTTCTAGGTAGGAGATTTGCACTATTTTTTATGTTACTTTTCAATTATTTTTCCTCTTATTCACCATGCTAACATGCTTTGTTGTGTAGTGGACACTACCACTAAGGCTCCCGATTCTCCCTCTTCATTTCGCCTTCAATCATGGACTGAGATCCTAGATACGTTTTCCTTTATGGACAGGGTAGTTGATGACATGATCAATAGTTTAAGGAAAATTGATATTGAGTTAGGTGTGTTTGCACTATGACATTTGCACTCTATGTTGTTATATTTCTGTCATCATCTCATGACTAATGCTTCCTCATGTTGGGTATAATAGCTTCTTGATTGAAGTGGAACCCAAGATAGGCAGTCAAAGTTGATGTTATGCCTAAGCTCCCCCTAGAGGTAATCAAGGTACCTCATGATGTATACGAGGAGGTGAGTAAATGCACACTATACTTGGCACAATCCATGTGAGAGTGCAGGCATGTCAATGAAGATCTTTGGACGCAGGTCCAGAAGCTAGAAAAGGAGAAAGCTAGTCAAGTGATTGAAATGGAAGATCTATGGTCAAGGAATGAGTTCTTGATGGCCCACAACACTTTCAATGTCAGTTGGTGTATGGCCTTGATTGATTACATAAGATATTGATTGGTCATACGAGGTGAAAATGAGGCTACTTGTGGAATAATTGAACAACACTTGCAAATGGACCTACTAGCCCAGAAAAACTAGGACTAGAAAGATTACAGCACCAAGGTGTATGAATGAGGGTAGGCATAGGAAAATCATAAACACATGTACAAGGTGAAATGTGCTACCTAGCGTCAAAAATATCAAGATGCTTATATTGAATTTCATATTCATAAGCTATTTGTTGATGTGATTGGTGCTACTAAGGCCTTAGATAAATTTGGAAAATAGGTGATGGTTAGTGAGTCTCCCAAGAGAGAGAGATGACCTTGCCTTCCAGGGAGACCACTACTACCACCTTTTCTCTAGGGCCACCCACTTGGATAGCTATGGAGAAGGGGAAGATTGTAGCGAGTGTTGACCTGGGGGAGGAAGATTGGGTGAACTTAAGCGAGGATGAAATACTTCAACACTTAGCAACTGGCATGGATAGAATACCTCTAGAGATGCTTTATGATATTGTAGTTTATTTTATGATATGTGATTGTAATTTGACTCATTATTTTATTCTTGCTTTATGTAGGAATCAAATGAGGATGTAGGACCTAGTGGGGTTAGGGATAAAGATACCAATGGAGACTCATAGCCCATTGGCAATTTGTCTTTTGAAATGAAATGCTTATTTTTATGTATTTTGAGTATGGAATTATATTTAATGAAAAGTAAAGCACTTGTTTTATTCTTTTTGGCTAACATTTTTGTTAATGTTCTTGGGGCCCCTTGTTTTAGTTTAAGGCCTTTTTTGGCCATTGCTAGTTTAAGACCATTTTGGGCCAAACGTAATGTAATTTTCAAGAGTGGGGTTTCTAGTTTTAGGCCTTGGTGGGCCATAGTGATAATTTAAGGTTATTCTAAGCCATGTGTAAACTGGTTTTCAAAAGTGGTGTTGCTAGTTTTAGGCCTTAGTAGGCCGTGATAGTAGTTTATGGCCATTCTAGGCCATAGCAATATTTTAGGGCCCTTCTGGGTCATAGCAGTAGTTTAAGGCCATTCTAGGCCATAATTGCTTTAACTAATGGTAGCGACAAAGACAATCCAAATAGAAAACTTAATGCAAAATGGAAATCATGTGAACAGAAGTATAAAATTTATTGAAGCAAAGTGGGGGTAAACTTTAGTCATGCAATTGTTTCCTAATCTGACATGGGTTAGGCAAGGCATAGGCTCAAGAAGCCTTGCGATGGTTTTCCTCTATGCCATCATCTGTCATTTGGAAGGGCAATTCAGCCCACATGGTTTCTTCATTTAAGTCAGTGGTTCTGGATGGCTCATTTGTCAAACATGGAATTTTAGCCTGAATGGGCGATTTGTTTTCAGAGATTTCTATCTCTAATCCTTACTCCATGTCTATATTGTTTATGGCTTAGGGAGCTACTTCATCACGAAATATCACCACCTCTTCATCCACATAGGGTAAGTGGATCTCTTGGTGTATGGGTGAGGAGACAACTCTTAGTTGGGCTAACCACAATCTTCCCAAGATCAAGTTAAACCTAGGCATCTCCTCCACCACAATGAATACTATGCTAGTGGAAAACTGGTCCCCTACTATGAAGTTGATGGTAACAGTCCCCTTTACCACAACACATACCTCATTTAATGACTTTATACATGAGGTTGCTATGGGCTTGATTTGATCCACTAGGCCCAACTTGTCCACTATGGGGAATGGTATCACATTCGTGGCAGCCCCGTCATTAACATGTACTCTATGAATTTTATACTGACCTATCCAAATCGTGATAAACATGGGTGTGGTAGTCACTTGACCATTTTTAGGGTCATATTTGATGGCTTTGTCATGAAATGTTAACTAGCTTGGTTGCAGTTCTTTAGCCACAGAGGAAAGCATAACAACATGGATAGCTTTCTCTTCAACTGGCATGTTTTCACTAACATAAATAGATGCTAGCATGCAAAAAAAAGCTTCATGATGTGCCATAGAGATCATTATTAAGTCATACAATTTTAATGTTGTGTTCTTTTGTTTCAAGGCCTGCTTAACCCATGAAAGTGCATTTAGGAAGTCTTGTCCACTGTTTGATTGTTTACTAATATTTTCTTCTTCTATGAACCCTAGAAGACGAATCTCCCAAGGGGGAGTGGCTTTAGGTTGGAGAGAAAGCTTTTTTGAACTAGAGGGTGATGGTTGCATATGTGTGTTACCACCAATGGCTAATAATGAAGAGGTCATGGGAATTTTGGACAAGGGGATGGGCTTAGAAGGGCCCAACGCAGTGTGTTCTCTAGCCAACTTATCTGCTAAACATTCTTTGTGTTTCCTTAGATGAGGAGGCTGAGATGTAGTGCTTGTCACTTGACTTTGGGTGATAGGGAAACTCGCATGCTTTGGCACCTTGATAAAAAATGGTACCTAATTTGTTGTAGTGGGATGCAATGTAGTTTTAAGTACAAAAGGTGTAGCAGATGTCTATGGAGAGGTCCTAATGACAAAGGGGGTTTGTAACCTAGTTGTTGTTCAAGCTTCAACATTGCAAGGGGGGGGGGGTGGTTACACGAACCATGAATGGTTCATGTTGTGATTCTACATTATCATTAATGCCAATGACATTGATAGTGCAACCTGCATTGTTAGTGTTCAAAGGATCTTTGTAAACATTGATCGATTGGTTGTCAAGTTGGAAAAGACTACTCTCATCCAGGATCAACTTACCCTAATTAATCATTCACTGGATATCATCTTTCAATGCCAGGTAATAATCTTTATCATGCCCACACAATTGATGATAATTGCAAAAACGCTCTAGCTTGAAGTTCCTAGGTACTGGTGGTTCATTAGGCATAGCCAAGGAGGGATCTCAAAGGACTTCATAGTACTTTTGGTGACACTTAAGAGCATCCTTTGACATCTATTTAAGTTGGATATGCCCAA
This sequence comes from Gnetum montanum, assembly GCA_015680685.1. Lineage (NCBI taxonomy): Eukaryota > Viridiplantae > Streptophyta > Gnetopsida > Gnetales > Gnetaceae > Gnetum > Gnetum montanum. The sequence continues at coordinate 105,054 of MNCI01030329.1, read as the reverse complement.
TCCCCAGTAATTGACTCAAAATATCTAAAGTCTTAATTGGTAACGGGGTATATTTTGAGTGATCCTTGCACTCAAAATTTGGCCTTGGCGGAGTTTGCATTATGGGTGTTAATGCTGGGGACTAACTAGTGCTACTAGACTCAGGTGTTGTGTTAGTGGAGGCTTTAGTTGTTGTGGTAGTCTTTTTACTATTGTTTGACTTGGTCTCATTAGCCACAATAGCCACCATGGTTGTTGTGGCCTATCTTTTCTCCTTGTCTTTCTTTGTATGTGTGTTTTTATATGCTATGTAGGCTAGATCTCTACTAGCAGCTACTGCATCCTAAATGCTTTTAGTTTGAGTGAATGCTTGGCCAAGGGAACGCAAAAGCTAAATAATATATTTTGGACTTGATAAAATTATTTACTACTCCTTTGAAAATAGCCATCAAATGGGCCTTGGAAATTGATTCATGTATTTCATTTAGGGTAGCACTCCAATGTTGTATGAATTTTTGTATGGATTCTAGTGGTTCTTGTTTAACATTCATGAGCTAATTTAAAGTGACTTCCCATTTCAGGTTATACTTAAAATGAGTCACAAACTAGCTTAGAAATTCTTCTAATGTTGAGATAGAATCATGGGGAAGTGCATTGTACTAGTCTAAGGCCTCTCCTGTTAGGGACATGGTGAACACATGAATGATGGTATGGGGCCATGGTTGTAGTAACAAGGATTCAAACCTAAAAATGACTAGGTGGGCATTTGGATCACCTTCCCCATTGTATTTTGTAAACTAGAGAAGTTATACCCCAGGGGGAAACATAAGCACGAGAATAGTTGGACTGATCGGGTCATCTTGGTAGAAGTCCACGACTTGAACAATTTCAGAACTAGTAGCTTTGAGCCATTTAATTTCTTCAATGAGGGTCTAGATGAGTTGAGTGCTTGGCCTAGACCTAGGGGTGTTACAAGGGGTTGTGAAGCTACTAGAGCAGCCATCACTAGTGGTGTTTTTGATGTAGTTTCCAATCCCATTGTGGGTGCTATTGGAACAGCTCCTAGTAGTGGTGTTGTTTGAGCAAGCCCTAACCTAGTGGGTAGTGCCACTGGAGTAGCTAGCATTGGTGGTGCTATGGAGATGGTTATCTGCCCAATGGTTGGGGTGGTCCATAGTCCCATGTTCGGTTGCGTTACATGTGAAACTTGGTATGTTTGGGGCTATGCACATTGTGGCACGGGAGACATTTGAGCTGCAGGAAAAGAGGTCATTGTTTTCCACCATGTGGTTGAGGTTGGGCCTACTACCAATGGTGGAATGGATGTAGAGGAGGGGACAATAATAGAACTTACATGCAGTTGTGATGTGGGCATGCTGTGCATGTATGACAATGTGGGCATCACAGACATTGGGTGTGGGGCTTGAACAAACTAGGAAGGATGATTAATGAGGAATGATGTTGAAGGGACTGCATGCTAATATGTTGACAATATTTGATGACTATCCATCACTAAAGAGGGTCTAGGTTGTGGTAGTGTCATGGTAGTAGAAAAATAGGTAGAAAATTGCTATTGGTCTGAACGAACAACTAAGGTGGAAGGGACAGTCGTAGCATAGTTTGGGCCACCACCTTCAGAATGGGAATCTAACTCCTCTTGGCTATCATGAAAGGGTTCATCATAGTGAGATGTTGTGTCCCATTCTCTTGATTTTTTCAATTGCAAAAGTTGGCTTAAAAGCCATTAGTACATTTATGTGAGTGGAATAGTAGTATCAAAAGTGGAAATGAATTCTCTTTCATTCCAGTGAATGATTTCAAAGTTATGTTTTTCCTAAAATTCATGATGATCCAATGGTAGATTTTCTTGGATCTTGGCACATAAGAATTTATATCACTCTACTTCTTGAGGTAGATGTTCAGGTGATTGATGATACAGTCTAAGAGACTACCACTATACTCGTATTGGGCTAGGTGATTGCTTGGGATCCGCTATGTGTGGAACAAAGTGAGACACCTCCACACTCATCATAGGAATCAAAGTCGTAACAGGATTAATTTTTTTGATATGAAAATAGTATGTTTTGTGTTAAATAGTTAAGGTTTGAAGCTACAAAGAATATTGACTAAAACTAGGGACATCTAAAAATGTTGAAAGGCTATTTTTCTTCACTATGCTACACAGGATGTAGGTAGCGTAATGCAGTAGATAATTTAGAACCTGCTACACTGATAGGGTCGCTATGCTACACAGAACATAGGCAGCATAACACACTGGACAGTGTAGGAACTGCTATACTAATAGGCTCACTATGCTACACAGAACATAAGCAATGTAACACAGTAGATAGGTAATGTAACACAATAGATAGTTTAGGGCTTTCATCCTACAGGATTCTAGAGGAATTGTTGTGGCGACCAATCTACACCACCTAGTACGTAGACAACCACAGGGGTGTCATGTCTATGCTAGAAGGCTACTAGTGATAGGATACAGATAGCATGCAAGATTACCCATGACACACAAAAGAGACATGGAGGTTCAGGCCCTCCTTCTAGTGCCAAAAACTGTGATGTCTGAAAACATCAGTGGCTAGAACACCGAGAGGTTATCAGGCATACAACCTAACCCCATATCTGTGTGAGGGCTATGCTAGAGAAAATAGAAATAGGGTGCCCTAAATAGTCTAGTCAATCATTCAGGGACTTACATGGTGTACAATAACCATATGAAAATAGTAATTTTAAAATGTAACACATTGAAGTTGAAATGGAAGAAAACGAGAGGTTCAAAATAATAGAAATGCATCAAAGTATGTAACCAGGAAAATAAGCATGAAAAAGTATACAAAGATGCAACATATATGTTATAGTAAAAATGGAATGAGAGTTTAGGTGAGGGAATGCACCACCCCAAAATCGAGGGATCTAATCTTTGTTTAGCTGATGAATGTATACAACTAGTGTGTAGTACTGGATAGGCACAGCTGGTAATGGAATGATATGGTCACAGCTCCTAGATTGGTATGGATGGGGTGCTAACAAGAACCAATGAGCCAATGCTTGCTAGGTTGAGAGCTGCTATGCTGGGTTGAGGAGAGATCTGAGAAGTGCTACTACTAGGATTTTCTGTTTATCAACTTTCTATTCACCAGTCTCTTTGCCAATGCTTACTGCCAGAAGCCAACTGCCCAAAATCCAACCTCTATAAGCCAACGTGAAAAGCCAATCCCTAGAATGTTGTTTTTCAATGTATTTATAGAGGCAAGAGTGAGAGAGAGATGTGGCTTGGATGTCATGTGTCCTGCGTTCCACAGGACACAAACATGGATGTGCTACGCTGGCGTGTGCTACTATGCTGATGTGCTATGCTGAATGGAATGATGCTAGAAGTGAAACTTGCTGAGCTATGACCATATTATTTAGAATACATGTACCCAAGGGACCACCATATTTTTACAAAAAATTCTTATGATAAATGTAACATGAAGCTAATGCTTTAGGACTACATCTTCCCCTCTCTTACAAGTAGGATCAATTATAGAGACAATTTTGGGACTCGACAAGGGATGCAACAAGCAAAGAAAACTATTGATCTTGGCTGCCAAGGAGATGCTAGGGTAGAAATGATCATTGACAATGATTCCAAGAGCTTTTGGAGATATCCTATGGCCTCTTTTGAAGTGTTATGCTACTTATGCTACTCAGCCTAGGGGAGTAGTGTGAATACCCACTCGCTACACTGTGCTATGTTGCACAGCATAGAAATCACCTTTGAGATAAATCTTGGTTAAAAACTAGAAAATACCCCTTTGAGGCCTAGAAAGGAAAGCTATTTCAACAACTATCTATTACACTTTTCATGTTAAAAGGGCCCAAGACTTCCTATTTTCATCCCTATGGCACCTTTTATCTTTTAGGTCCTTGCCACACTGTGGTATACTATGTAGCGTAGCACAACGTATTAGTCAGTCTGAGATAAATTTGAGTCACAACCTATAATGTTTTGTTAGTTGACTTTGATTATGACCTAAGGGTGAAGTGGGATAGGAAATCTTGAAGGTTGAAGCATGGCAAAGTGCAATTCTTTTTCTAGAACAACTTAATGGAGAATCTTCTTGCATTATCACCCTGTTATGTTGTGCTACATTGTGTAGCGTAGCATAGCATAGCACCCAGTTTTTCCTAAATTTTGACCTACTTTGGAAGTTTTCTATCATGGGCTCTTGATCATATTATAAGGTGGTAGTAGATTAAGCATTTTTCATGGTCGAAGCATGGGTGATTGTGTTTTCCACATCAAGATAGTTTGAGAAAAGATTTTATCATGCTAGGGCCCTGCTACATTGTGCTATGTTGTGTAGCATATCATAGCATAGCACTTAGAATGAGCTAATTTTTGATGAAATTTTCTCTATTTTTCTATGTTATACTGATCATGCTTCAAGGATGAAGTGGGTCAAGCATCTTTGAAAACCAAATATCTACCAACTGCATCTTTTGTATCTGATCTAACACTTGCAATAATTTTGACACCACATGGCCTGCTACATTATGTAGTGTAGCGTAGCATAGTAGGCTTCATAGTTAGAAAATTTACTGAACTTTTTAGTCCATCCTAAACACCTTCAATAGCTCCTAGCTTAGCACTTGGGTGGAATTTCAGCTGGGACATTTGTCAAGCTAGAAAATCTAGAGAGTGTAGCAAGCTTGACAGCCTAGGAGATAGAAAATTTTCCAAATTTCATGGTCCGCTTTCAGTGCCTCTTTTGTGCAAACTAGCCTCATGAATGGGTACTACATTGACTGTGCTATAGGGGGTGGCAGGTAGTCCTAGAAGCATCTTTTCAGAAGTTAGGACCTCCATAGTGCTATGTTGTCTATGTGGCCCAGCATGGCACTACACCTGCAGAGATCCTTGCCCAAATTTTGGGACTATGCTAAATCATGAGTCTGAAAATTGATGGTGTTTCAACACCCTTATAGCTAGAACCTCCAAACTACAAAAGAAAAGTAAAGGTTAACATATATCTTCTAGTGTTTTATGGCTCTAAGAATTTTATTGCTTTTTCTAGTTGTTGAAATTGCTCATATTGATGCTAACCTTTAGTTATCTCTTTGCAAGACCTTCCACCTCAACTGATGTCACTATACCACTTTCACATTCATGTAATGAGGATACCTGCATCCTAAAGTTTGGTGATGTGATATCAGCACAAGAGTGGCTAAGAAGGTAGGTGCTTGTATACATTCAAGTGAACATCTACCATGTAGGTTTGCTTGATGTGTTCATGGAACCTATCCCTTCCATTCTTGCTGTGAAGATGCTACATGTCATCAACTCCTTCAATGAGAAGGTTAGTCATTTTAGCACCAACATCCAAGGTGTTAAGATGAACATGGACATAGGTGTTGGCCTCTTTGGTAACTTGTTTTGTGTTCTTACTGATGGGGAAAAGGTTCCCACTAGGAGGGCAAGGGAATCAAGCCATAACAAATAAGTTCTAGAGTGGCTTGGTGCTAGCATGAGGCACTCTAGAATTTCTATGAATAGCTTCATGAACCTTGATGTAAAGGAATCATATCCTTTGTTTAGGTCTTGTGCATTCCCCAAACTACTATTTCAAAAGAAGGTAATTAGCCTAACATAGGGATGGACCTTTAAGAAGGTCTTAATAGAGGGCATCATATTTGATTAGGCAATTTCTTTGGCTATTAAGCTTTGAGAGGATATCCTTAGACTCTATGTTAACACATCTATGATAATCCATATGCACTTTACATTTTTTTCAAGTTATCTATAGTGGTTTATATATTTTCTAGTGATATATAGGAATGGACGATGGGTTTCCCAAGTCCCAAGCTAGCTTTCTAGGCCTTGGCTAAAGCACATTTATCTAATAGTGTAGGCCTAGAATCCACCAGAGGGGATGGATGATATGTTATCCATCACCACCAAGAATCTTGATCTTAGGTAGTATGAGTCTCCCAATAGTACTGAGGATGATAAGCCGCTCTTGTTTCCTACTAGTGTTCAAGATGTTAGATGATAATGCATAGAGCCTAAAGGTGCAACTAGAGAGAAACTCAAAAGGCCTATGGATGGGGCATCCCCAACATCAGATTAGCCTACCCCAAAGAATCTTAAGTTTAAGCTTAAGCCCTTATAATAGGTAGTAGTAGGTATACTTTATTTAAATTTTTCTATTTCATGTTTTAAAATTTTATGGCTACTTTATTATTTCATGTGTTATCCTACTTTCTATGTGCTATGGTTGTAGATAAGTATCAGGTTATAGTAGCCCAAGCTACACCAGAGGTTGAACAAAGACATGTAGAAGAGATGCTCTTAAAGTAACCTATGGTTGAAGGGCTTGCCAATACCTCTCCCATCATCACCAAAGAGTAGAGAGAGGAGGAGGAGCAAGGTATGCCTATGCCTTAATATTTTTGTTATATCTCATTGGTTATCTTTGGTTATCATCCTAACCTTTTGATGATTTCTATGCTTACAGTAGTTTTTAAGCTACTAGCACAAGCTCCTATCCATAAGTTTAATGTGAAACCATGGGTAGAGACTCTAGACAAAGTGGAGCTCCTATGTGGAATGGTTAAGGACAACATCGATCGATTGCATCAGGTCACACCTGAGATAGGTAACGATTTTGTTCTATGTGTCTCAATCATGGGCTTTTCTTGCATTATGGCTATTTTAGGTTTTTTTATGGTTGTATTTTATGCTTGTGTTGTACCCTCCATGAAATAGGACCCCAGCAGAGACACAAAGATAGACTCCTTGCCTAAACTTCCCTCTGATGTGTCTAATGTAGCGATGAAGTTATACGAGATTGCTAATGATTTAGCAATGTCATGCACAAAAGCTTCATGGAAGCTAGAGAAGTCCAATGAATCCCTATGGGAGGAATTTGTGGCCTCGGGGGAAAAGACTCAAAGGTAGGAGGATATGATTAGAGATCTCTAAGACTGTAAGGCCTTTGTGAAAGCTCAAGTAGCTAACTCAACGGAATTACAAACTAAGGAGATCACATGGGCTTGCTATTGGCATGTTGTTTAGGATAAAGTAGTGGTCCTATGGGAGATGGTAGAACAATGTATGCAAATTGACCTCATCTTCCAAAATGTTATAGACTAGAAGGATCACTGCACTTGGGTCCTAGAGTAGGGCAAGACAGAAAAGGCCCACAAGCATTAATACAAAGCCAATCATGGGGCCTACCTAAAGGGGATTAAGGAGGAGTTGATTGAACAGTGCAAGAGAGACCTATTCATTTAAGGTATCTAGGTAGAGAGTGCTTCAACTTTTTAAAAATACTCTAAAGATGGAGCAATTCCCTACTCTTTAGATCAAAATGGTTGGAGGTGAGACCTTTACAATTGCTACTACTCATGAGCCTTCTACTTGGACTTCTATAGATAGGTCCAACTTTATTTTTGACATTTATCTTGGGGATGTTGATTGGGTCAACTTGACAGAGGACCAAATCCTCCATTTTTTGGAGGAAGACCTTCCCCATCTACCCTCAAAAGTAATGGAGCCAAAATCTCCCTAGGTTTGATATATTTTATGTTTTAGTCTTTATTTCTTAGGTCATGATTTTGGATATGGGATACTAACTAGCTATATGTTGTTTCATTTTACAGCTCAGGAGACATTGGTGGCCCTAGCAATGATAGTGGAAATGACCCAACACTTCCTCCTCCAGATGCCACTCAATAGCCTTCTTCAATTTAGTTTATTTTTGTTTTTATGTTGATGGATATGATTAACCAAGACTATGATATAGATGGTTGTTATTCTTTGACATTTTTGCCACATAGTGTGTTCATGGCTATGTATGTTATGGACATTTTAATTTTCAATTTAAATATTTATTTTATTTTGGCTATATGCATTTATAGTTGTAGTCAATATTGTGAATGTTGTAAACCTTGAAAATGGCTATCTTGATGTTTTTGGTTATAAAATCCAATTGCTAATTAATGTGATAATAGGCTAAGAAAAGAGAGATGTAGTAATAAAAGTGATATTTGCTAGTTTTAGACTATTATGGGCATAGGTTATATAGTTTCTCTAGTTTAAGGCCATGGTAGGCCATATTGCTAGTTTAGAGTCTTGGTGGACTGTAGTGCCAATTTAATGTCTTAGCAAACAAAGTATGAAAGAGACACTTTTTTTATGTTTAAAACATAAGTAAAAACAAAGAAAGGTTATAGATAAAAATGCAAACAAACATAGGCTAGATACATTCAGCTATGTGCATAAAGCATAAAACAACTATAAATGAAAAGTAAGGCTAGATGGCTATCTATGAATCTAGTCATAGAGGCATGGAAATGTTAAGGTAAACTTATGTAGATTCTTCCGAATCTTTGCAAGATTAGGGAGTGAGTATGACCTACTCTACACAAGCTTGTATTCACCATCCCCTTCACCTACAATGCTAAAGGAAAGTTCATCTCATAATATATCCCATTTCCTATTGTTGTCATTGTTGGCTATCTTGGGTTTTTTCTCTTCATGGCTAGGAGATTATTCTTGAAGCTCCAATTCAGACCCCTACTCTATGTCTATATTTTTGATAGCTAGGGAAATTGAATTATTACCATGAATGATGATTTCACCTCCCTTGTAAGGAAGGTGAATTTCTTCATAAATGGGAGAGGATATAGCTTGTAACTGAGCCAACCAAGGTTTCTTGAGGATCAAGTTCAATCTTGGTGTCTCTTTCACCACCAAGAAGTTTGTGGTTGTAGGGAATTTTTCTATAGCTATAAAATCAAACAAGATATACCCCTTTATGGAAACTCTTGATTCATTGAAGGACTTAAGAGCTGTAGTGATTGTAGGTTGTACTTGCTCAGTTAAGCCCAAGCATTCAATGATGGGACATGAGATGATGTTGGTTGTAGCTCCATAATCAACATGCACTTGATGTATTTAAATTTTCCTATGTGTGTGGTTATGAATAAAGAGGTTGTAGTCACTTTTCCATTTTTGGGATTAACCTTATTTTGCTACTGTAAAATTTTAATGGTGTTAACTTCTCCTCCCCTAGTGAGGGAGGAATCCTTACTGCATGTATGGCTTCCTCATTAGCAAGAATACCCTCACTAACAAGTATGAAGGTCAACATTTTGACTAGCACCTCACAATGTGTGGTAGAATTCATGACCAGGTCATATAAGCTTAGGGCTATGTTTTTGTCATTGGTCATGGGCTTGTCACCATAGTTATACTTTACTTCCTCCATGTATCCCAAAATGCAGACTTTGGCTTTAGGCTTTGGCTATTGTCACTCTTTCTTGTTGTCTTGGTTATGGGATTTGGTGTTTGCCTATGACCTATTGGTCAAAGAGGTTGGGGTAGAGGAGGCCATAGGTATAGCCAAAATGGGAGTTGGCTTTGATGGGACTGCTTCTTTTCATGCCTACATCTACTTATCTCCCATATTGTTAGTCCTTTGCTTATGCTTCTTCCTTTGGCTGGGTGTAGTTTTCTTATTATTAGTCATTAGCTGTAAGGAAGAGGCAATACCATTATCCACCATAGGAGGTCATTGTGTAACTAGTTGATCTATGGTTATTGTGTTTGTATTGGGTTGGGAGACCTTGATGACAAAAGGTTTTCTTAAAGACACTCATGATGGTACTTTCATAATGAAGGAAGATCTTGAGCTATGGGAAATCGAAGAAGCTCTTTCATTGTAGAGGGATACTTGAATGACAAATGGTTCTCCTGTAGTTCTCCAATTATCATTAATTTTGAACACTAAAATAACATAGGGGATATCATTAGCATTCAATGAGTCTTTGTAGACATGCATCAACTAGGTTTGTGACTTAACTAGGTTAGAAGCATTTAAGATCAATTCTCAACACTCCTCCCCTCCCCCGCACCCCCCCCACCCCCCGCATCCCCTTCCTATGTATCATTCTTTGTAGCTCATTCTTTATTGTAAGGTAGAATTTTTTATCATGACTAAGAAGTTGATGATAATGGGAAAAGTAGTCTAGCTTAAATTATCTAGGCAACTTGGGATCATCCTTCATTACTTGAGTGGCTATTTCACACAATTACTCATGTTTCTTTCAAGTGGCTTCGATAATTTATTTATGTTGCATGCATCCACTTCTTAATAGCTGGTCTAGTAACTTAGATGGTTTTAAAGATAATGTAGTGTATTTAAGCCTATCCTTCTTTTCAAATTTAGATCTATTTGTTGTCGATGCAGTGGTCCTAGAAGTTGATGGTTTGTTATTGCAATCATTGGTGGGAGCCTTGGGTGGGTTGACCTTTGACCCTTTCTTTGTGATCTTTTTTTCCTTGGTTATAGTTGCTATGTTAGTGTTGTTTTATTTGCTCTTTTATTTATCTCTTTGAGCGTGTTCATTTTTATATGCTATATAGGCCAGATCATGACTGGCCTCCACTACATCCTCTATATTTCTAGTTTGTAAGAACGCTTGGGCAAAATACCATCGATCAAGGTAGTAGAGTTTGGACTTGATGAATTCATTAACTATTCACTTGAATATGGCTAACAAGTGGGTTTTAGCTATGGGTTCTATTATTTCATTCAGCAGTTCATTCCACCACTAAATGAATTTTTGTACAACTTCTAAGGGTCCCTTCTTAACCTTCATGAGTTAGTCAAGAATTGTATCAGGCTTCAAGTTATAGCTAAATTAGGTGAAAAACTAGGCTACTAAGTGCTCCAAAGAGGATATAGATCCTCTAGGCAATGTGTGATACCAATTGAGTGCTTTTCTAGTCAAAGACATAGGGAAAATCCTCATGATTGTATGAGGCCATGGCTACAAGAGTAAACATTTAGATCAAAGGGTAATAAGACGAGCATTAGGGTTACCTTCTAAATTATATTTACTAAACTGTGGAATGGGGACATCAAGAGGAAGTGTCAAGGATGGGACTATAGGACTTATGGAATCATCCTAATAGAAGTCCACAATCTTGACAATTTGTGTGGTAGAGACTTTAATCCTTTTCAACTCTTTTGTTCGGTCTTCAATCATTTGGAAGGCTTGATCCAAGCCTTGTGGTAGCCCCAGAGGTTGAAATGTTTATACATAAAGTTATGGTGTTTTTTGTGAGGCTTGTGGCCAAATTATAGGTTCCATGACAGAAGGAAGAGGTTGTGTTATGGTAGTAGCTTGTGGGCCAAATAGAGAAAAAGATGTTTGTGTTGGTACTTGAGGCACAAAAAAGACAAATGGGGTGTGTGACCCCTATGTTGCTTGGGGTTTCATATTGGGCCACGTGTGAGTAATTAATGAATTTGTGGTGGTAAAAACCACTATTGATGGTTTTATGTATCAAGACTATGTTGTAAATTACATTGATGTGCTATAGTCAATTGCTTGTGACATTGTCTAAGTGTGATTTATGACTATAACCAGCATGGGATCTACTATAGTAGGGTAGGAGGGAGTGGAAGATGATGGAACCATTCCCATGAAGAAAACAAAAGCATTAGGGGAAGGTTCTTTGACTTTGGGGGATGTTTGTTGGAACAGTCCTTCATGGATGTTTTTAGGCTCAGATTTTGCATCAAATTCATCCTTCTCTTTCTATTATTCCCTAAAGGTATGCTTATCATCTTCCTTTTCCATAGAAATCAATTTGGCTAGCATGCTAGAATAGCTATCATTAAGAGGAATTACTTCATCAAACAAAGGGATGTATAGCTCAAACTCCCTTTTGGCCTTGGCTTCAATTCATGGAATTAGCATTCCTACCTATATATTGACATAAATGAAGTTATAATGGACTTCATTTATGGATAAAAAATTAGTACTATCCCCTCTGATCCTCAAAGATCACCTACACTCCATGATGATAAGGTCTTTGGGATCATACACCCTCATGGTTTGTTGGAGGGTGAGGGGCAATTTGGTGGACTTTTGGAAAGACATGGTTATAGTGTTGAGGATTGCTTAAAATTAGGCTATAAATGGTAAAATAAGAGTAAATTCAAGTTAATGAAATTCAAAAAATCTTAAAGGAAATGAAAATGACAAAAAATGATGTACTTACTATAATTAGTAAGTTGGGGATAAGGGGGGTTTACCCCTTTACCAAATATGAAATATTGGTAATGTTAGTTTCAAACTTCATCCAAGTTGGCCTTCCAACTACCTCTATACTAGGTATGCTAGGGGTGGGGAAAAGAAGGTGGGTGAGATAGTGGAAATCTCACACCTTCTTATTTTAACATTGGAGAGAAGGGAAAGGGGTGTAGGGCCAAGTTCGAAGACCAAAATGGAAACTTGACAATTTTCAAAGATGGTTTTGCAAGTTGCAAACTTTTGCCACAAAGAAGGGAAAGGTAGACTTAGCTGGTATGGAAACCAACATTAGTTTAGTGGAAAAAACATGTGGTAGAAAAATTTAAATGCTTATTAAGGCTTCCATGTAGGCTTTGCTCTAGAAATTCACAAAAAATGTAAAATTTCAACACCCAAACCACCTATAGCTTCCANNNNTGGTTGGGGGGGGGGGGGGGGGGGGGGGGGGGGGGTAAAGGTAGAATTGGATTCCTTTGAAGTTTTAGCTTCAAAAACTTGTAATAAAAGTAGATCTGGTCGTTAAATTCATTTCAAACCTCACCAACACTAGCCTCCTAACTACTTCCATGTTGGAGAAAAACCAATGATCCTTGGTGCAGCAATTCCCCAACCTTGAATCCCTAGGGCCTCCATAAGAGAAATGGAATTTAAGGTGCCCTAGTCGGTCCAATAGATCAACCAGGGACTTATGAGATGTGAAATTTGGCAATACAAATAAATCCAAATAATGCATAGAAAATAAATTTATTTTTGAACATGAAACTCAAAACTTAAAAATTTAGTAAGAAAATAATAAAGAATAAGTTAGAGAAATGTGTGAAAATGGTGCCTAGATGAGAAAAAAAATGGAGGCTCACTCATGTAGGAGTTCAAAGCCCATTGAAGCCAATGTGATCTGCTCCATGATTTGGGGGCTAAGCCACTTGTGATGCTATCAAACCTTCCTTCACTACTATAGCCTTAGATATGCAATTTGGGTTAGTCAAGGCTATAATGCTTCCCTCTTGGGTTCAAGAGAATGCACATATGGGAACATGCAAGAGCTCTTGAGTGTCTGAAAATGCCCTAAGTGTGGAATTGTGAAAATTTGTGTGTATGCAAATTACTTGATAATGCTGCCCTTACTAAAAATTTTGGAATTGCCAAAGTTCTTGTATGCCAAAAGTTGTTCAACCATGAGAAAAATTGTTGGAATCCTTCAATGATGTTTCAAGTTAGCTTTTATAAGATCTTTGGGTCATGAATGGGGTTGCAAATTTTCTATGATTTGGTTGCAAATTTAGGTGAGATGGGTGTCCAATTTGTGGGATTACTATACATAGTAAGTGCTTCCCCCATGGCCATTCTATGTACTATAAATAGTAACCATGGTATATCTTTCATGCTTGAGATGAATCTTTCACACTAAGATCTCCATCATGCTTGTTGAAGTAGCTAGTAAATGTTGATTTTTT
>MNCI01030329.1:70810-89928 GCA_015680685.1 Gnetum montanum | reverse complement strand
TTTTTCCTTAGGTTTCATGGGGTGAAAGCTACATGCTGAAGAATGGTCATAACATGCAAACTTTTGTGGTGTTTCACTGACCTCTTGCCTCTTTTAAAATGTAAATACATACATACATACATATATATATATATTAAAATAAAACTAACAAGGGAGGGGACTTGGGTTTGAACCCAAGACCTCCCATTTCAAATTATTATTATTATTATTATTATTATTTAACATAAAAACATTTTTGGGGTTGAGGTCAAACCCATGACATCCGCATCTCAAAAACATATTTTTTTGAAAATAATAATTTAATAATGTAATAGCATTTAATGAACACCTAATGAGAAAATTTTAAACAATGATATCTCTCAAATGGTAAGTATAATCAAGATGAAATTTGTACCATTGGAATCATCTGAATGATTACTACACATTGGGCATAGTCTTAGGGTTTAAAAATAAACTTGACTTTTTTAGAAATAAGAAATATCCAAATAGCCTATTTTGTTGAATTGACATTTCTAGGTTGACATATGGTAATTTGAGATCTTCTAGATTACTTAAATAATGAGCTTTAACAAAACAAGATTAATTATGCTCATGGTTACTAACTTTTTCAAAAGAAATTTAATAATGATGTTAATCAATTAATAATTATATTATTAAGATGGGCAATAGTTACTAGGACCGATGTTTCATTGTCTTACCAACATCTCTTGTAATTAATAAATCTTGATTAGGCATGATCAGATCTTCATCGATTATTAATATCCATGAAAGAATTTTGTTGATTACTAGGATCTAGATGCTTGATCCATTGTTCATGAAATTAATGAAAATGTATCTTTTAACTTACATCATAAATATATGTTACATCTAGTGATGATCAATCTCTTTCTCTATGTTGTTGTTTCAAGGTTCATCATTAGGTTCATGTTGTAGTCAGTCCATGGTTTTGAATGGCCCTTGGGTCATGGTCTATTTCAATATCAATTGTGACATCTCGTCCCTAGATGTCATGGAAAATGTTAAATATATGATATATTAGACATTATTTGTATGAAGAAAATATATCAAATGCAAAATATATGTGATATTTGACATTATGTATAAATAAAATAATAGGAAAAATGCAAAAAGATAAAAAAAAAAAAACATAATGCTTTATTAATATGGAATAGCATTTCTGGATCATGTTATTCCTTGGGGTTTTCTTCCTTTGGCATTTATCCCTTAGAGGCAATCCACCACTTCCACAATGGTTAGGCCTATTACTAGCCAAAAGAATTGGCCAATCCACTTCTTTTCCTACTTCACCTAGCTCTCATGACTTGCTTGTACTAGCTTCACCACTCCATGCTGACACAACCTCCAACCTCAAGTATAAATGCCTTAGGTCAAATGCCCAATGATTACCTAAAGAGACATGTCTGTTATTACAACATGCCCTTTTGGGTCTTAATTACAACTACCCTTTCAAGTCTTGTTATGATAAAAATAATGCTTGTTATGAAGAGACATCATCTTTGTTATGCAACAACATCATTTGGGATTGGGGACATGACATTAAGTGTTTTGTAATAGCAAAAAGCTATGAAAGCTATTAAGGATGGCTTTTATCCTTAGGTTATTTTTTCCAAAATAAATAAAAGTTCTATCCATAGGTTTTCTTCTCTCATATTGATGTTTTCACATGGTAGAAATGTTTTTGTTTTTCTTATTTTCATTGTTGTTTCTATTTTGAAATTTAATTAATTTCAAAATAATACGTTGATATTGGTACCAAGAATTAGCACTAAAGGCTGAGGCAAGGACAAGTGATTTTTATTTATTTATTTATTTTTTATTATGACTAGTCACTTGTTGAAATAGTACTAAAATTCTCTTTTCCTCCTTTAAATTTAAGCTAGATGTGATGGCTACTAGAAACAAACAATATCATTAAAAACAACATGATAGGAAAACGATAGCTATCAATATATTACATGTATTATACACATCACAAAGTGAGATGTACAAGTGGCTACTCACGTTGTCACACATTATTAGGTTGGACCTCCAATGGAAAGGGAAATTAAAAATTCTTGATATTTTTTTATTATCTAGGGTGAGACAAGTCCCAAAGCCAAGTTATTCTTGATAGTGGAGATGCTAAAAGATAAAAAGAAAAAATTGGAAGTAGCAATGCTTAGGACATGAGTGGAAGGATTGGAAACAAAAAGATTTTAATTATGGGGGGGGTGTCAGACCCAAAAAGAGAATTTTATTAATAGAAAACAAAATTTAGTACATAAGCTACTTCAATACTTAAAATTGAGGAAGGGGGGAAGAGAAACTGTGTTGACTGAGACTAATATAAAGGAAACATGTTAACTTAGCATTCCACAGGGTGTGGAAATGCAATCCAGAGATCAACCATTCGCTGAAATGTGTGTATCTTTTCCAGGGTGTGGATTGTCGAATGAGAACAAAGATGGAAGAAAGAGGAAAAAGGCCAAATGGTGTAGAAAACTATGGCTTAATTAGGAGACTTTCTTCTAAAGCGAGGCTTGATGATGGTGATTATTTGGATCTCCGATATGACTCCATGGCTGCAATAAGAAAAACAACTGGTTAGCATTCATCTTGAATTTTGGGGCTTGAGATGTAATTTGGAAGTGAACATGCCGAAGAATTTGCATTTATTTTGACGTAGTTAGGTGTAAGGAGTTTGAATTAATTGTCTTTTGAAAAAGTGTGGTACATCTACGTTTCCAAATATTATATAAAATGATGGGCCTAAGGAGCTTCCATAGGTAATGAGAGTTTGTGGACCTGGTAGGTAAGAGACCAAACATTACAGCCTCTTGTGTAAGAGTGCATGAGGGAAAATCCTTAGAAGCCCATTCCCATGCATGTTGAGCAAATGGGCAAAGCCAAAAAACATGGACAAAGGTTTCAGGGTTAGTACATAAAGGGCACTTAGGGGATTGAATCCCAAGGTATGCTAAACGTTTCCCGATAGGAAGACCTTGATGAAGAAAACACCAAAGGAATTGTTGAATTTTGGGAAGAGTCGGGAGATGCCAAATTTGGTTGAAAAGAGAGATCCAAAAATCCTCTGATTCTTGTTTATTCCAAGATCGATTGCAGCGTAGAATGACTTCGGAAGAATCGTGTAACAATTGAAAGGGAACATGTGGCCGATAAGGAAAAACTTTTGACCCATTGGACCAATAGAGGGCATGAAATATACCTTGGATAGCACCATCTAGGTGTAATGATTGATGAAGAAATGTATGTATCTGGTGGAAGCAAAGCCGCATTGCTTTCGAAGCTCCATATAGGTTTTCAAATGCTTCCCAAGAAATCCATTGATTAGCAAGACGAAGACAATTAAGGGAAATCACTCCCTTCCGGTATCAAATAATAGCTAATCTTGCATTAGTAATGGCAAGAGGGGCAGGGGTCAAGGGTAACCACCAAGGGCAAAGCATGGGAAGGAGAGTAGGATTAAGATGGATATTAGACCAATTAATATGATGGTGGAGAACTTGCCAAGCCTTCCATATGCTTTTGAAGACATGGGAACCAGGAATGGAGATAGAATGAGGAGAGAAAATCCAATTAATAGGATGGATGTTTTCCCAAAAAGGCTTATGTCTAGGAAAACTTTGATGAAGCCTTAGCTGGAGAAGATTTCCAATTATGTCAGAGGTGTCCAGATGTTGCACTAACCACTTAGCAACTAAGGTGAGACCCTGTTTGTAGGAATTCAACAGACCTAACCCTCCTTTGTTTCTAGGAAGAGTGACAATGTTCCAAGCAACACGATGAAAACCTCGTTGGGAATCTTTAGATGACCACATGAAGTCTCGAAATAACCGCTCCAAGGTTTGATAGGCTATGTGGGAAGGATCCCAGCACGAGGAATAGTACACATGGGTAGAAGCACAAATGGATTTACAAACAAGATATTTTCCTGCCAAGGTAAGGGGCTTAGTCTTCCACTTTTCAGTTTTCTTACGAATACGAGAGATTACTAGCTCCCACAGTTCAAAAGTAGGACCACGAAATCGAAAAGGGATTCCCAAGAGCTTCATGATCTCATGGTCTTGTATTAATATCCATGGATAGGTGGGGAGTTTACTATAATTGTTATGAAAACTATATACAGAAGATTTAGACCAATTAATGGTAGAACCTGAGAGAGAACAATATTGCTCTACTTGGGCTAAAAGTCGTTTAACATTATCGGTTGTATTTTGGATTAGAAAAAAAGATTTTAATTATGTCCACATAGTTAAACTAGATATACAAATTCACCCATATTTTAACTATTACCATCAAAATCCGTATTGGATCATATTAGTTGATAGAAGATTAAAATATTTTAAAGATGCAATTATTACATAAGCTAAAGAAAGGCTAGAATGAGTAGTAATGCTACCTAACTTTAAGTTCTCACTTAGAGATAGAAATTTATATAGGCTTTAATGTCAATAGTTTAGGTTCCTCTTGATATGGCATATAGAAGTATATATGCAATAATTGGAACAAGGTTATGCTTTAAGATGTTCTCAATAACTAGTATTATAGCCATACTTCCCTTCAGACAATAGTTACTTTTAGTAGGATCTTCTAATATAGAATGTGATACAAAGATAAATAATGAGGAATTTTCCCCAAATTGATGATACATTACAAGAATTCTATAATCTTGTTCCATCAAGCCAATCAATGAGTTATAGCAAAAAAACTCTACAATGTAAAACTAAAAAACTACTAGCTTTACAAAAAGTGATCCCTTTGCCATAGAAGATGTCCTTGAGCAAAGCTTTAGTAGAAACATATTTCCTAAACCAACTGTTGCTCTCTTCCCAAGCTGATGATCATTTAGGATCATTGAACCAAACAAAGCCCTGATGAAAAAAAATGAAAAAAGAATTCAAATCTTATTCATAGAACTAGGAATAACTATTGATGCCAAGAAAATACTCACAAGAGAAAGTTCAACAAAAATAGAAGAAGTTGAGTCAAATCTTGAAAGAATAGTTGATCCATCTTCTAAACATCANTAGGTCTCATTCTAAACATCACTATAAATGTAGCTATTTCCAAAACTATCACAATTGGAAGCCAAAATGATATAAACCCAATTCTAATAAAGTATTCCATTGTATGTTTAAATGTTGAAAAAACATACCTCAATAAGAACATCCACTATTTTCTCTATTAGGGAAATCACTATGCTCATGACTATCCCAAGAAACAAAAGCACCCATGTAAGATAAATTTCATAGAAGAATATAATTTATTGAAAAAAATATTATGATTTTGTTATCAATGAAAATGTATCATTTGAACATCGGATCCCATGGACCCTATCAAAAGAGATCCTATGTACCAAATGATAAAGTTAGAGCTATCAAAATGACAAAAAGAAAAGGCAAAGTTACCCATCTTTGAAACCAACAAAATCATGGCCTTGAATAGATGAATAGAGGAGAAAGAGGCATAACTTGTTGACCAACGAAAGATGGTTCAAGTTCCAAGATTCCAAGCTTCTACAAAAAGACCAAAAGAATGAGAAGAATCTAGAGAATTCCATCAAGAGAATACACTAACTATATTCCAACCCCCAAACTTGAATAAATATTTATTACAAATACAAAAAATCCAATAGTTAAAGACATTCATCCAAATGGCAACAATAGAATTAGAAGATCTAGAGAGTATAGAAGAAAGCTACCAATAAGAGCAATAGCAAAAGAAAACCCAAGCTATGTCAATACTAATAGTAAGTATAAATGCTAGGCATAAAACTAGTTTACCTATATTTACTTTGTTTATTAATATTGAGAATTATAATATGTATCCTATAGATGCACTAATAGATTTAGGTGCTAAAGTGTCATTAGAAAAATGGCACATAATTCCCTCAAGCCTTTGGGAAGAATCCCCAAAGGCATACATTAGGTTCAATACATAAAAGATAGCAAGCAACCAAAAGGCTACCATCCCTATCAAACATAATAGCAACATAATCTACATCACAGTAATCCTCTATGAAATCTAAAGTTATGAGCTACTTATAGGAATTGATAATTTATAAGTTTTAGGAACATACACTATTGTTCCAACCTTCATTGAAATTAGTGGCATAAGACTGCAATGATAACACTAGTACAACAATAGGTTTTCTGAAAAATAGACATTGCATAAGGAACCTAATACATAATGGGTAGTAAATAGTGTCAAAAAATTAGAAGATAAATTTAGTACTATAAATGATGAATTACTAAAATTAGTAAGTGATTATCCAATAGCCTTCAGGCATGAACAGGAGCATTGGTGCATGATAGAATTTAAGGATAATGTTAAAATCAAAACCAAAGCTCACTACATATGAATGCTACCATCACTCAAAGCTAAATGTCATAAAGAAATTAGTACTCCTCTAGAAAAGAGACTCATATAGCTAAGCATCAGTATATTTGTCTATGCTACCTTTTACGTCAACAAATAAGAAGAATAAGTTAGAGGTAAGAAATAGTTAGTTGTTAACTATAAACATCTAAATCATTTAATAAAACTAGTTTAGCATCCAATCCCAAACAAAGATGATTTGTTCCAATGGTGATGAGTGGTGAGATACCTACACTCAACCATACGAATATGAGCATAGCATGCGTGATCTGGTCGAACTCCATAGACTACGTGCCTACACGCCCCATGGAACACTTAGGGTTAATTATTCATTGTCTTCCCAGACTTACTTGTAGTTGTCATGGTGTATGGTTAAGTATGTCTGAGGTATATGATTTTTATGCTTTTATGTTTTTGTCTTCTATGCTAACAAGGTGAAGGGTTTAGAAACTAATTACTAACTCTAACTAATGAACTAAGTCTAAATTAACCTAGCATCAGCATTTGTTCCCACTTACCGTACACACCATGAACCGATGCAATCGTGATTACCAAATGCTAATCGTTGCTAGGATCACCACGCGTAATGCACGTGCTCAAAGTGATTGTACTGAGGCACTTAACTAGGAGAGAAGGGTTGAGAAGGAAAGTAGTAAATAACAGATAATAAATAATAGTAATAAAATCCTAATTATCCTATTCCATGTACTACAAGGTTCATCTGAAAAGCTCTTGTTTATTTTCGTACAAAAAATTGTGTTCAAGTACAATGTCTGCTCGAATAAAGATCTATTCACTTTGGGACTCCTACTATGGGCACATGGAAAATATTCTATCTCTGGAGTGATCAATCTGCCAAAGTTTCCCTACTGTCTAACCTAGGATGAGGAAACAAGGGAGAGTTATGATGGCACACTGCAATATCGTGTACGCGATATCGTAGGGGAAGATGCAATATCACATCCCATCATACCCCCATGACTAAATGAAAACTTGTCCTTGAGTTCCTTACAATAATATCAGGAAGGTATGGGATTATTAACTCAAATGAAACTAATGGGATGACATGTGAACAGATCATCATTACAAGACTCAACAAACTGGTGTTCATGACAACAAGGGTGAACACCTTATTACATTGATATTAGACCTCATTTGGCAGCTGAGAGAAAAGAGAAGAGAGAAGAGAGAGGAAGTATTGCTGCTGCCAACGCCAAGATTGCACCTTTTGTTGTTCATCCGTAAGCGCATCATCGATCTCATTCCTTGCAAGCTGCTTCAGCACCGCTCCATTCCAAGTGCTCCCTCCAGATCCTATCCATTGTTGCATGATCGCCATCTGCACGCACAACACATTCTTGTATTAGAAAGGGAAGATAAATTATCATGTAATTGATACCTTTCTTTGGTGTAAGTCCATTGGTTGGGTTGTGGTATGGCTGATTGCGGATTTGGAGATATATTAATGATGACTACTAAAGGTGTAGGGGTTAGGAGAAAATCAAAAAAATTGGGCCCCATACCCCCATGACTAATCGTGAACCTCTAGTAGTGAGAGAATGAAAAAGAAAAGGAATAAGAAATATGGATAAAATAAGACAATGGTAACATCGATAAAGTGGATGTCAAGATGGAAATGAACAAAACAAAATTAATTACAAAATGTTAAGGGAAGGAATTTAACTGGTGCACCAAATAGGAATGTCAGTGGGTCCTCCCAAAAGCAGGCTCATGCCCTTAATGCCCTGACAAACCCACATTCAAAGAGTCTGTAGGCTCTAGGAATGTCCTTTGGAACAAGAGTTAAAGACTTAACTGTAAGAATTTACCAGAAAGAAAACGATGCATCTACCAAAATATACACTAATGATACAATCAGCAATGAGGTGAATAATGGAGAGAAGGATGGAGAGTAGAGAATGGAATGGAATCTAAAGAACAAGGTGGTGTACAGCCCCTTGTGTGTTTCATGATTAATGTGACTTGGTAAATCTCATTCCAACTCAAGCCTCAAACGAACCACATCCAGTAACTTCACATCAATGCATTCGGCCAAACCACCCTCTTAAAGTAACAAGAATGCACCTCCAAAGATCCACCACCATTCCAACGAAAAAATGAGGAGAGAATGGGAAGTGAGAAGGGCCTTAGTTAGAGGGAACATTTTTAGTTTCATAACCAGTGCTTGTAGCCCAAGGGATTATTTTGTCTAAGGGGTATGCTTTGAATTCTCACTTCCTTTGTTTTCTTCTCTTTTTTTTTTGTTTTATGTTTTTATGCATGAGAACCAGACCATGCAAAGACTTCTTATTTTTATTGTCTCAGCTTTCAATAATTGGGTAACATCGGAATAGCCAGAAAGCTCAAGAAGAAAACATCTAAGCACCCAAAAGAATGGCCAACACAAATACATCAATTTCCCTTGAAGTCGCATCCTTTTCAATCCTTGAGTCCTTCTTTAGTTTGAGAAATACCTAGTCACCAATTCGTTAAAGTCCTTATTAGAAAGGGGACTGTACATTTCCAAGCCAAGAGAGACCATAGACTTTGTGGATGAATGGATGAAGTGGACTCATTGCCTACCATATCAAAAGAACATACCTTAGTATCAACATTGTAACTTAAAGGTAAAAACCAAACATTAGCAATCAATAAGAAAACAGTTCATACCATCGTAGAGAACACTTATTGGGTGACAAACTTACAGGATGGGTAACACACATACAAAAAATGGAAAAATATAATGATGTTGTAAAACAAAACTAGAAAAGTTAAAGAAATTTTCAAAACAAAAATGTGCAAAACAAAAACATGTAAAACAAAAACTTGTAAAACAAAAATGTGTAAAACAAAAACTTGTAAAAAAAATGTGTAAAACAAAAACTTGTAAAACAAAAATGTGAAACAAAAACTAACAAGGACTGAGGGCCTCCAATGATCAGCATAGGTGGCCATCTCCCCCATGACTGAATTGCAATGGAGAGATCTAAAATAATGAACGTCTATCTGCATCCCCGTTGATGTTCTCAGATTAAGGGGTGGAAGTCGGTGACACTCATATTCCAATGTGTCTATGCCTTCATTGTTAGCATGATTTGTCTCCTTAGTTCGTTCCGTGCATATTAGGTTTCTCTTTCTAGTAGCTGTCAACCACGGGGCATCCACTACTAGTGTCGTTAGTACATACAGGCATCTTTGAATTTGTATTTCTTGGGCACACCGATTACATGGAAGAGATGCTGAACATTATTCCATGTCATCACCCTCTGAGTCACTGTATGTGATGCATAGAAATTTATTTTTCTCGATCTTTCCATATATTTTTATCTTAGATATCTGCAAGGAAAGATCATAGATCCCTAGGTACACATCTACTGTACTTAACCATGGCCTTCCCATTATAATTGGGAAGCCCCCATTGTTACTATTAACTTAAATCACCAGGAAGTCAGCTGGGTAAGACCACCCACACATAGTGGTAATGATGTCCTCCACCAATCCCAAGGGAATGGTGATGGACTGGTCAACCAGCTCTAGTTGAATGTTGCTCTTCTTAAGTTGGGGCAGGTTCCAGGCTTGATACATTTCTCGTGAATTAAGTTGACTCTAGAACTTGAATCAAGAAAAGCTTTATGTGGTTTGTTCCCAGTGATTTGTAAATAGATTAAGGGGATCCTAGGGCCAGATAGCTTTCTGGGAAGGTGGCCTACCTTGATCCAATTGGTTAGAGTATGCATTAACATAATCGTATGCGTACATCTCTGTTGTTGGACTGAAGGGTGCTCTGAAGTTTTAGATGGTGGAGGAGTGTACATGGGCTCAACCACTTGTTGTTACGAGAGTTTGTCTAAGCTTTAGGTTCTAAAGAAAGGTCTTCTCTTTTTACAGTTGTCAAAACCAACAGTAAGTTGAATATTTACAACTCTTGCAGCGTTATGTTGCTGCGGTTGTGTAGGGAGTTCCCCTTGCATTGTTGGAGTAGGTTGTATGGGAACTATAGGTGGAAGAGGTGTAGATGGAGTTGGAGGATGGGATGAATGTGGGATGTCTCCTAAAGGAGAAGGAGTCCTCCTAAAGTACTCTCAAACTTGGTAGTGACGTTGGGAAGTTGTGTGACCCATAGAGTCACTTAGAGAAACCAGCTGCTACACATAATATCCATATGGATCGGGCTACCGGTAAGGGTACTGTTGTGTCAGTGGTGGCATCACCCATGACTGTGGGTATTGCCACTACTGATGTTGTATGATGGATTGTGGTGGAGTTCCACTTGGATAGTATGTTAAGGGTTGGTGGAACTACCTTGGATTACCTTGAGGATAAGGTAACCTTTAGGGTGTTTGCCATTGGTTGAGTCTCGGATTTAGCGCATACACCCCAGACTCCTATAGATGTGAGATGATTGGACAACATTCCTTAGGATGGTCATATTGGCAGATCTCACATCCACCGTCATCGTCTGTGCATAATCCACAACCTCATCGAAGATAGTAATTTTTCCCTTACCCTTGTTATGTGCAAGGCCTGAATTTCTCTACTTTGTCTTACCTTTGTCACTACTTCATTCCTCCTTAGACTCTTCTACAATTTTCAAGACACTTTCAAGTCTGGCATCTAAGGAATCCCACAGTTGGTCTACCTTATCTAGTACTTTGGTTCACCAACTCTTCGAGTGGTGACTCATTCTCCTCATCACAAAGTTTCACTCCCTTCTTTTGAAGGGAGGGATCACGGTTGTATTCTTCCACACTTTCCCTTTTTCATAGCTCACCCTCTTCTTTTACTACTTGTTCCAACAAGTGATGTACTTCATGGGCTCTAAGTTCTGATAGTCTTCCTTGGGCATAAGTCCCAAGGGTTCTCCTAGTTTCATGCCTTAGCCCATCCACGATGTGGTGAAGTTGATCCCATTGAGCATATCCATGGCCTAGGCAATGATGTAAAAATGCATAGTAGTGGCCCATGGTAGCATCCAAGGGTTCATGAGTACCTTGCTTCCATCATTGGATCTGCTTATGCAAATTAGACACTCTAGAGTACATTTGATACTTATCATTGAAGAGTTCTAACATCGTACTCTACCTCCTAATGGTTTTTGGTTCTAAGAACCAGTACCAACTCTCTGCATCCTTGATGAGTGTCTTGGGAAATAAATTAAGTTTTTTCCACTCATTTTCTATGTTTTTCAAGGTGTAGGCATCGTGGAATGCCTACAAATGATGTTGCATATCTGAGTTGTATCCCCCTTCAAAGCATGGGATATTGTTCATGTCTAAACGCTTGATCCAACTATCCTTTTGATGTCTTGCTGGAATTCTTAATGCCTCCATGATATCAAGCATACTTCAAGTTGCAAGTAGGGGCTCATCATGATCATCTCTTTCATGATACCTATGATATCTACGTTGTTCCCTACTTTCCCTTCAGTCATGCCCTTGTCCTCTCTCTTGACTTTCTCATCGAGGTCTCTCATTTTATCTACCTCTATCCTCACCGTTATGTTCATGGTGGCTGCACCCAGATGTGGAAGGAGAGGGTGAGTGATGAGATGAAGGAGAAGAAGAAGGGGAACCATCACCATAGCAATGTTTCTTACCTTCTCTTCGGCTGCTACGGCCCCGATCATGATGACGATCTAAGTGTCCATCCTTATTTTGAGTTGTTGTTCCCTCTGTGAATAATTGGTGTTCACGGGGGTCAGAACCAGTGTTATGTATCATTGATCATAGGTTCTGATACCCTATCTCTTCATCATCATTAGGAGGGGGAACATCATTTGTTAGAGAACCCATTATAATGAGTTCATCATCTCCTATTTCGCTAAGGACGTGCAGACCTTTGCCTTCATCAATGTATGTTGGCTCTCCTGCCTTGAGTCCTTAATACATTGTGCTTCTGTGGGATGATAATCCCTCATATCAAAGTCTTCCACAATGTATTCAGCATATAATTCTATCATGCTAATCTGTGCCAAGGTACGGAGGAGCATGTTAGGGACTGATCGATCTAGGGGTAACACGATGTTGCCTTGTAGATCTCTCCATCGTAGCTATTCGTCTTGATGGAGGATAAATGTAAAGTTTGGAATATACTCATTGGGTTGAGTATAGACTATCCAGTATTGTTGAGGACTTGGCTGATTTTGGTTATGTGTTTTTGATTGCCGACTGTTTCTTGTATTATCCCTAGGCGGTGAGTTGCTATTGTTAGAAGAATACATTGTTATCGATGTGCTAATTTTACCGTTATATAATTTTTATTTAATTAACCCAAAGGTTCTTTTAGGCTCCCAATTATGTGAGTGATATCCTATGTTCTATCCAGCGCACAAACACTTAGTCCTCGACAACGGCACCAATGATTAATGGTGAGATACCCCTACACTCAACCATACGAATACGAGTGTAGCACGCCTGATCCAGTTGAACTCCGCAGACTAAGTGGCTACACGCCTTATGGAACACTTAAGGTTAATCATTCGTTATCTTCCTATACTTACTTGTAGTTGTTACAGTGTATGGTTAAGTAAGTCTGAGGTATATGATTTTTATGCTTTTTATATTTTTGTCTCCTATGCTAACAAGGTGAAGGGTTGAGAAACTAATTACTAACTCTAAATAATGAACTAAGTCTAAATTAACCTAGCATTAGCATCCGTTCCCACTTACCGTACACACCCTGAACCGATGCAACCGTGGTTACCAAACGTTAATCGTTGCTGGGATCACCATGTGTAATGCACGTGCTCGAAGTGGTCGTACTAAGGCACTTAACTATGAGAGAAGGGTTGAGAAGGAAAGAAGTAAATAATAGATAATAAATAATAGTAATAAAATCCTAATTAGCCTATTCCATGTACTAAAAGGTTTATCCGGAAAGCTTGTCTTTATTGTCATACACAAACTTGTGTTTAGGTACAATGTCTGCTCGAATAAAGATCCGTTCACTTTGCGACTCCTACTGTCGGCACATGGAAAATATTCTATCTCTAGAGTGATCAATCTGCCAAAGTCTCCCTACTGTCTAGCCTAGGATGAGGAAACAAGGGAGAGCTGCCTCTTATTTATAGATATGATGGCGCATCGCAATATCACATATGCGATATCGCAAGGGAAGACACGATATCGCGAGGGATGCGATATTGCGACAACCACGATATCGCATCCCATCAAATGGATATTACATACAAATTTTTATTCTAAATTTGATATAAATCATGGGTTTTGACAAATCCAAGTAAAGCCTAAAGATTAGTGGAAAATCACTTTTATCATTCCCAATGCTCTTTATAAATGAATGGTATTGCCCTTTGGCATTAAGACAACTCCATCCATATTTCAACGATGCATGGATCAAATCTTCAGTAATTATAATTCTATTTGAGTCTATATAGATGATATTTTATTTATGGACAAAATGCCAGAATGACAACTAGAACATCTCCAAGTGTTTAAGCAACTAATTCATGAAAATGGCCTCATATTATCCCCAACAAAGATGATGACTGTCCAAGACACCATCCAACTCTTATGTCTTCAGATTCAAGATGGTTAAATTACCCTACAATCTCATGTTCTTGAATCCATTAAAAACTTTCCAAATGAGATAAAAGATAAAACATAGCCTCAACGATTTATTGGTTATGTTAATTATGTTTTTGGTTTCTACAAAGATCTAGTAAAAGACTGAAAGCTTTTAAATGAATAATTAAGTGAAAGAACTCCTCCATGGATAGAAGCCAATACAACTATAATACATAAGATCAAAGAAAAATGCCATTTTTTTTTTAATATTTAGGCTTCCTACACATGGTTAACTCATTCTAGAAACAAATGTATCTAATGAATTTTGGGATGCTAGTCTTAAGGAACATAAGGATAATGTCATTCACTTTTATTGTTATGCCTTAGAGAAATTCACTGAGACATAAATGGATTATCACAACATCTATAAGGAATTAGTGGCCATAATCAAAGGTGTCAAAAAATTCAAATTATTCCTAAAAGAACTTAATTTATCATTAGGATTAATTTGAATCATTTTGATAAGTATCTTAGTAGCAAGGCCCTAAACAAAGTTTCTCATATTGAATTAATTCAATAGATATTATGCCTTTCTAATTTTGATTTTACTGTTGAATTTATAAATGGTAAGCATAATAGTTTAGCTAACTTTCTCATAATAGAGTACTAACTCTCTTTCTTTCCTCTATCATTTTGTTTTATGAATATTTTTGCAAGTTTGTTAATAAGAAAAGGCTGGACCCTAAAATCTTCCAAACATCTTAGATAACGTGAAATAGATTAATTCTAAATGATGACTCTCCTCTATAAATGATATCGTGATCAATGAAAGACTGGTTATGAATGGTTCATTAATTTTCTGTCTTGAACATTGCCATCCTCAAAGGTATGGTCTAATACTTTTCATGCTAGATTTAATGATCCCAATTAAAACTAGCTATTCTAGTACTATACTTCTTTTGAGTTTCACATCGTTAACTTCCCTTCTCCTAATCATATTAATAACTAGATAATATATCATCCCTCCCCTCTTCATGTATACTACATCAAACTTAATCCTTAGCTTCTTCCTAACTAAGCCTGTTGGGATTTGTTAGGTCTCTTTTGGTGATACTTTAGTTTGCTACCATTCAACTTGTCCTCCTCATTTTTATGAATGTTGAAATGAGCCAAATGGTGATTATCTATTTTATGGTAATCTTGAGGCTTGAAATACCTATAAGGAAAGGATTTGTGCTCCTCCAAGTTATCACCTTACCTCATGTATTACTCGATGACTCGATTGGAATGCTCCTCATAGGTTCTCCTTCTTCTATGATTTCTACACTAGTAATTGGCATGACATAAATTATTCTTATTATGCACATTCTTTGTATCCACAAACACTCCAACTATAAAATCTTAACATTAGAATTTAGAGCATGCATAACTATGATGAAAGACACAAGCTCAAGCACATCTGTGGTGAACCTACTTCTCTTAATTCTAACATCTGGGATTCTCCTTCACTAGATGATGAAGTTGGGTTACATGATGGCTATGATTCTCCTAACAATTCCTAAAAATAAGATTTAACCATTCACAATAACTACTATGTACAATTCGATTTTCCATCATGTAACATTACTATAGCCACCACTTTGTACAGTAAGATTCTTTATTATTTTACTTTTATAAAAGCTACTTTTGAAAAGTTACTTTTGAGATATAATGCATGATAGAAAGTGCTCTTAGCAATAATTCACCATGTATGGTGCCCTAAAGCCCTTAGCTTCATCTAGATGAGATGCATCAGTTTGGAGAGATCTCTAGTATAGTGCATTAATCCTAGAAAGCATTCCTAATTCAAGCATCTCTTACTGTTGGCTTGTATCTACAAGATTGACCTCAAGTGATGCATTTTGCTCCCTAAAAGCATACCTTGTTGTTAATAATATAAGCCTAGTATTTTAAATGCATATTTAAGTAATATATATGTGATCTAGGTAAGAGTTGGTGTTAAAGTAGTTCAATTTTTAGTTCCATAAGGGATTCACACCAGTAGACATGATGAATCTAATTGGGAAGTATATCCTTGCTACCACAAAGGTAAAAAGGTCTTATAGGTAGAAAAATAATAAATAACATGAAAATAATAAATCCAAGTCTGAAAAATTGGCAATTAGTTGGTCAAAAAAATAAGAAAATAATATTTGATAAGGATAAAGAAATCCTCTTTAAATATAAAACCACATGTTAAAGAATTTTCAGAGTAGAAGAAATATTCAAGTTATTGTAATTAGATGAATGGGATAGGAGTTTGCAATTGTGAAAACAAGATTAGAGATCAAGGTATTAAGATAGAAGTTTATTTCTGGGATTATTATTATTGTTTTTAGTTTTGCCAAAATCGGATGGGGGATCAAGGCATTATAAAAGTCAAGCAAATGGGAGACTAGTTGATGAGTGGCAAGGTACCCCTACACTCAACCATACGAAACGAGCGTAGCATGCGCGATCTGGTCGAACTCCACAAACTAAATGCCTAAACCCCGCAAGGAACACTTTGGGTTAATTAATCGTTGTCTTCCCAGACTTACTTGTTGTTGTCACGGTGTATGGTTAAGTAAGTCCAGGTATATGATTTTTTTGGTCTTTTCTAGTTTATCTCCTATGCTAAGGGGTGAAGGGTTGAGAGACTAAAACTAACTCTAACTACAGCGCTAAGTCCTAGCGTTAGCATCCATTCCCACTTGCCGTACACACCCTGAACTGTGCAACTATGGCTACCAAATGCTAATCGTTACTGTGATTACCACACATAACGCACGTGCTCGAAGTGGTCATACTGAAGCACCTAACTAGCCTAAGTGTGACAAGTAGCCGATTCCTTGACTAGCCATACACATCCGTAGATGCTCGTAATCAAGTCGTACTTGTCTCACGTTCTAGGAGATAAGGGTGAGAGAATCTAATCGCGATGAGTAGCCGATTCCTTGGATAGCCATACACATTCGTCAATGCTTGTAATCAAGTCGTACTCATGCCGCGTTACTAGGAAAGTAGTAAATAATATTAAATAAACCTATCCATGTACTACAAGGTTTATC
The DNA here is from genome assembly GCA_015680685.1 of Gnetum montanum. NCBI lineage: Eukaryota > Viridiplantae > Streptophyta > Gnetopsida > Gnetales > Gnetaceae > Gnetum > Gnetum montanum. The sequence goes on along the minus strand of MNCI01030329.1, from coordinate 72,917 downwards.
CACAAAGCTAATCTTTATTTCCGTACACAACTTGCGTTCAGGTACAAAGCTGCTCGAATAAAGAACCGTTCACTTGGGGGACTCCTACTATGGGCACATGGAAAATATTCTATCTCTGGGGTGATCAATCCGCCAAAGCTTCGCTACTTCTAGCCTATGATTGGAAATGAAGGGAGTGCGGCCTCTTATCTATAGATTTGGCGATGGACCGCAATATCGTAGGGGACGATGCAATATCGCGTACGTGATATCGCAGGGGATGCAATATCACGGCTTGTGCATATCATGTCTCATCATACCCCCATGACTAAATGAAAACTCATCCTCGAGTTCCTTACAATGATATCGGGTAGGTATGGGATTATTGAGGGGAATGGAACTAATGGAATGACATGTGAACGGATCATTATTACAAGACTTGACAAAACTGGTGTTCGTGACAACAAGGGTGAACACCTTATTACAATGACATCAGGCCACATTTGACAGCTGAGAGAAAAGAGGAGAGAGAAGAGAAGAGAAGAAGAGAGAAGAGTCTTGCTGCTGCCAACGCCTAGATTGCGCCTTCCGTTGTCCATCCATAAGCACATCATCAATCTTGCTCCTTGCATAGCTGCTTCAACGCTACTCCATTCCAAGTGTTTGCTCTAGATCCATTCCGTTGTTGTATGATTGCCATCTTTACACACAACACAAACATATATTAGCAAGAGTAATTGAATCATTAAGTAAATAATACCTTGCTTCGGTGTAAGTCTATTGGCTTGGTTGTGGTATGGCTGATATGGACCTAGGAAGATGTAGTAATGATGACTACTGAAGGTGTAGGGGTTAGGAAGAGAAACGAAAAAATTCGAGGCTTAGGAGAAAATTGAAAAATCAGCCCCGTACCCCCATGACTAATTGTGAACCTCCGGTAGCGAAAGAATGGAGAAAGAAAAGGAGTAAGGTAGATAGGTAAAAAGGGATAACTAGGACATCAATAAAAGAGATGTCAAGATGGAAATGAACAAAATAAAATCAATTGTAAAACATTAAGGAAAAGAAGTTAACTAATGTTCCAAATAGGAATGTTAGTGGGTCCTCCCCAAAGCAGGCTCATGCCATTAATGCTCTGACAAACCCACATTCAAAGAGTTCGTAGGCTCTGGGAATGTCTTTTGGAACAAGAGTTAAAGCCTTAACGGTAAGAATTTACCAAAAATAAAACAATGCATCAACCAAAATATAGATACTAATGATACACTGGTAATGAGGTGAACAATGGAGAGAAGGATGGAAAGAAGAGGATGGAATGGAATCCCAAGGACAAGATGGCGCATAGCCCCTTGTGTGTTTCATGGTTAATATGACTTGGCAAATCTCATTCCAACTCCGGGCTCAAACCAACCACTTCCAATGACTTCACATCAATGCATTTGGTTAGACCATCCACTTGGATAACGAGGATGCATCTTCAAAGAGCCACCACCATTCCTACGAAACAAAGAAGAGAACGGGAAGCGAGAAGGACCTTAGTTAGAGGGAACACTTTGGTTCCATAACCAGTGCTTGCAGCCCAAAGTTATTCCATATAAGGGGTGTGCTTTGAATCCTCACTTTGGTTTTTTTTTTGTTGTGTTTTGTGTTTTTATGCGTGAGAACCACACCATGCAAAGACTTCTTATTTTTATTGTCTCAGCTTCCAAAGAATGGGTAACATCGGAATGGTAAGAAAACTCAAGAAGGAACATCCAAGCACCCAAGTAAATGACCAACACAAAAGCACCAAGTTCCCTTTAAGTCACACCCTTTGCAATCCTTGAGTCCTTCCATAGTTTGAGAAGTACCCAGTCACCAATTTGTTAAAGTTCTTATTAGAAGGGAACTGTACATTTCCAAGCCAAGAGAAACTATAGAAATTGGTGGATGGATGGATGAAGTGATCTCATTGCCTACCATATCAAAAGAAACATACCTTAGTATCAACATTGTAACTTAAAGGTAAAAACCAAACATTAACAATTAATATAAAAATAGTTCATCCCATTGGCCTGAACACTTATTGGGTGACGAACTTACATGGTGGATGACACACACACACAAGAAATAGAAAATTACAACGATG